>JANEYF010003712.1:0-12500 GCA_029963845.1 Rhamnusium bicolor | reverse complement strand
CGGTCAGTAAGTAATTTTTTTATAGCTGCAAGCCATCCAATTACCTGATAAAAAACATTAATTTTTTTGCATAGTACAGAAGAATACTTTATCATTTCATATTGTTTGGGAATGTTTCATTAGGTGTTCACAATATAATATTATATCTACGTAGAAGTCGTCTCTGGAATTTATCTCTACCTGCCAATTTATATTTATTACAAATAAATCCAACATATTTTAACGTGACGGCAATACCAATCGTATTTCAAATTATTTGATAACAAACAGCAAACATAACCTCATTGTAGTGATTTCTTAAAATAACTAACGCGTTTTAAATTTCCACTTTTCACACAGCATGTAATAATTATCAAGATGTATACTAAAAAGGTAAAATAATGTGGACTGTATATTCATTAATTATTCTATAAACGTACGATTTCGCAAAGACCTGAAGAATTCTTTAATAATAAAGAGCAGGCCGTCTTGAATATGTATGGCATAGTGCTCTCAACATCTGCTAAGAACTAACTTGATTTATGTTGCCGCGCTATTACACAAAATATAACCAAATATTGAAAACAGAATTACTGAATAAAAGCCGCGGTACTAGACCTGCTTACTAATAGGAAGTATTCAATTTGAACATTACATATAAACATAGTGGAATGCAAAGAGTATGTACAAGAATGGAATTATTTTAATGAGGAAATAACGTAAACGATAACGATATGTGGACAGCATTTATCTAGAATATCTGGATAATTTTTTTTATACGTCTGAAATTTTAATTGCAACTTGCAGTAAAGTACTGCGTTTGCCTATTTGATAGCCTTGTTTAATTTACTAATGGTCAGTGTTGTCAATATTAAAATGTTAATTTAACATATTTTATGGGGTTGCTAGATCAGCCTGACGAAAAAAAAATCTAGAAAATGTATTGTGCACCCCTGCAGTCCTCCAAAGTTGAGGGTTGAAAACATTAAATCTTCAATTTTTAGGAAACGGCTGAAAATTTTCTAATGAAACTGGATACGCTTAAATTTCATATACGTTCCAACAATCCTATTTAATATTAAGAAATTAGTTGTCGCAAAGAGGTCGTTTGGGGTTGGGAGTTACATTTTTTGTCAATTGTCAAAATGAAATTGCCGAAATATTACTCAATGGAAAATTAGAAACTGAAACTATTAGGTCTCATTTGTTATTTTTTTTTAAAGCAACGGTTTTTCCAGCAAACATGACCTTTTGTTGGTGAAATTTAGTATATCTACGTAAATTACTAATAGTATCGGTCATTTGTATATTTTTATGTTTAGAATAAAGACGTTTAGTTTTCTTTTGAGGTTTATGATCCGTTTTTGCACCCCTTATGTCAGCATATTAAAAAATCAAGAAAGAAAGATTTTTTTGGTTTTAATAGGTATTCTCTTTAAAACAAGTTTGTGAATGATAAAAAGTTATTACAAATCAAAGAATCTGAAATTTTCTACAGAACTAGACAAAGTAAACAGAGGTTAAACGTTGGTAGGAACAATCGCTGTAAATTACATTAGCAATGAAAACCAAAATCAGCATATAAAATTAAAAATGTCATTCACAATAATTATTATTGTTCAAAGTGTGCTTCATTCGCACGAACGCACAGGACAGGAAGTTATCGTCAGCTTCTACAACGCTGTGCAGTATCTAAAACACGTTGTCAGAGCCCTTCATTTATGTCAACAAGGGTGTTTTCTTTCATAGCACCACAAAAGAAAAAAATTCATTAAATTGAGATCCGTTAACCTTGGTGATCATTTAACTGGACATTATTTCCACGATCAATTCATCGATGATGATATTCTATATTTAAAAAATGTTCTCACAGTTTGTTTTCTTAGTGTGTAACCTGCCTTAATATATATGTCGCAGGCAAATGGTAATTCTAGGCAAATGGCTTTTGTCTAGGCAAATGCTATCTGCCTGGGCAAATAGTTTTTTTCTTTTTCAAATGCTAAATGACTAGACAAATGCTATTTGACTAGCCAAATGGTATTTGCCCAAGCACTTTCTAGACAAATGGAAATGGAAATATTTGTAATAAAAACGCTGTGTCTAGGTACACGCTACCAGTTTATTTATTAAATATTTTCTATAAAAAAAGGCAAAAACTAATTCTACAAATAAGAAAATGTAAACATATAATTTAAACAAAATTTGTACATTAATTATAATGTAATGCTGAACAAACAACACTGTACATTTTGTAATCCTTATTTATTTTGACAAGGATTGCTATAATACCTTCCAAATTCTTTCTATTTAATGGTCCTCTATCAAATTTTGGAACAGCAACAGTGACATATTTACCTACTTCTATGTCGCAAAAAATGGTTCTGCTTCTCTTTGTCATTATTTCTGCAGCCTTTATCTGCCCATCGTAAGATTTTTTCCTATTAATTCTAATATTCTCTTCACTGACACAGAGATTGCAATTAACCCCAGTACTAAAATTGCTATTGTCTTTATTAGCAATATCGCAAATATCGTGTACTATTTTTTTTGCAAAACGAACATATCACAGTCATTTGCCTAATAACGACTTCGGCAAATGACATTTTCCTAGGTAAATGACTTTTAAATGGAAATTTTTTTCATGGAGTCATTTGCCCAGGCAGATAGCATTTGCCTAGACAAAAGCCATTTGCCTAGAATTACCATTTGCCTGCGACATATACAATAAATTGGAAGCAATAAAACAAAACTGCGCAAACACTCTCTTAGGTTTGTTGGAGCTATTATAAATTGTAACATTATTTCTGCTAACTTTTATTTATTTAGTGCCAGTAGATAAAGCACATTATACAGTATCCTTTATTTATTTCAATTTTTTCACAATAAAATAGACATATTTTTTTGACCAATTATATTATTAATTATATGACCTCACATTGTCAAATATATTTTGAGAGAACTTCTTTTTAAAATTAATAATGTTTCAGTATTCATATTCAATTTTAAAAAGCAGACCTTTTATGAGTACCAATTCAAACACCTTTCTAAAAGTTTTAACAATAACCTGAAATATAAATTTCATCGATTTATATTTTTATGTAACATTTAATATTTAATTCGTGTGATTTTCTCATATATGGTTTTAACGTTAATACCATGTGTTAGTGAAGCCATAAAATGAGAAGCTATCGTTATAAAATTTTTGTTATTGTGGATGTAAAGTTTTAAGATCCTTAAAAAATGATTCAACATTAGCTTATTCTGTATCTGGTAGACAGCTCGACGATCATATTTTTAATTCGTGAAAAATTACGTTTTCAAGATAGAAGAGCAATCGTTTGTCATGTGGTTATTTTTTTTTATTATTTATTTATTTGAAATACTGAAAGAAATACAAAATGATAATTTATATTCCACACACCATTTCGCTACAGTTTTAAGCTGGAATATTAACAAACAGAAAGATGCAATACGTAAAAATAATTAGGCTATTGGTAAAAATCTTCTTGTTTAATAAGTAATAAACTGAATGATATGCAGGTGCCGGAAATATTTTCCATTTATCAGCTATTAAAAAAATATATAAATATCTATAAATAAAAACATCACATAAAAATTCATGTGGTGTGATATACAGGGTGAGTTTTAAATGCGTAGTTATATTTTAACCCTCAATATATTTCGTCGAATACAATTGATTGGCACTGTCAACCATTTTTTAACAAAAAAAGCAACTGACATTTTGATGGTCACTGGATATGTCTCTAAACTCCCTCACAGAAATGACGTAACTGAAGGCAGTGTTGCCACTGCCAGTTTGTTACAATTCTATTGTAAATTAGTACACAACTGGTAATATGCGGTTTCAAATATCTTCTAAAAATGAAACAAAATTGAAAATAACCATTTTATAAAGAAGCATCTACTTTAAAGAACGGAAAAGCAGATTTGTTTACTTAATACGTGGATAGCACAGAAACATCAGCTAGCCGCAAGATCGATTCACTTCTGTTCCGTGAATCGATCGAAGTCTAAGTCTTAAATTATTAATTGCTATCTCATCACAGTTTAGCCAATAACAAAAATTTTAAATAAGAAATTGTTATTTGTTGCCCAGCAAGCACCACCATGAGCTTTACTTGCCAGGAAAGAAGTGATTGTGGTGTTATTTTATTGGGGCTATGTTAGTAAAATCAACAATTCATTCTGATAACATAAACTCACCTCCTTTATAAATAAATAAACCAAAAAAATTCTAATAAGAAATAAATAATAAAATATCTGATGTGGCCAGCACATAACTTTCTTATACCAGTATATATCATCCTGATCTAAAAGAATCATTCTGTGTAATTCTTCACTTACCTCAATTAAATTTTAAAAACGTACCTTGAAATGTTTCTTAAAACTTATTTAATAATTATCAGCGTCCTTCGATACTGTCAATAATAATTCATGTCATATATTTTAATAATTTCTTCTTATTGACATTGACATTTTTGTAACTAAATTAGATATTTCAAATGTCAAACGGCCAGATTTATCCTAACCCCATTTTATAAGGTCAAATGCGTATAAAATTTCAGTTTACATCAGCTTATTTAAGTACTTGGAAAATATATTTTATTCGCTTGATATAGTAGACATGATTTATAATCTTTCATCAAGAATATATTTTTTTGTAGTCAAATACAAAAAAGTTTGTATCCAGTGGACCCCCCTTCCAGCTGTGCAATTTTGTTCATCACCGAATTTTTCATTGTCTTTGGCCTTTAGAACAAGTGTACCAAATTTGAAAGCTTTATCTCAAAAACTGTGGTGCTTTCGCGATTGTACAGACATGCAGTTTTTTTTTCATAAAGTTATGTTTTTTTATTATAATTCGTCGAGATTCGTCCAGAAATGCAATAAAAATTTTTAATTTTTTTCCCCGAAATTGTACCTTTTTTCTTCTTTCATTTATTATGTCTCTTCTGGTAGTACCACATTCACCAAATTTAATGTGTCACCTAAAATGTTGTTGACAATCTTAACTGCCAAAGGGAAGTCTACCATTAGTATTTTTTGAGTTATCGCTAAATCACACATAAACACAGACATATCCACACACACACATACACCCACGAACGCACGCACCCACGCACGCACTCTCGCACGCACCCGCACACGCACCCACGCACCCTCGCACGCACCCGCACGTACCCGCACACACACACACACACACACACACACCGTCAAGCATAATTCGGAAAATAGCCAGAATGGGTTCACGAGGGTTCAAAACGTATAAATCAATCCAAATCTCGAAGTCGAAAAAAAATCACGATTACTATACTTCTTTATATTGGTTATAAGAAAGTAAAAAATGGCATTCTTCACATACCTAATTGAAAAAAAGATCTCTTCTATATCTAATTAAACCACATACCCTGATACACAGCAAAAATAAATCACTGATAATAATCAAAAATTAGAAACACACTAATAACAGTAAAAACCAATAAATAATATTAATTTCCGAGAATTACACTAATCACTAATAAAAATATCACACTTAATTACAATGTCTTCCCACGGACGACATTCATTGTTATCACCTGCACTGCACTAGTAAACACTTGAACTACAATTTAAAATTAATAAACAATAATTTATCACACTCGATGAAATGGCACTGTCATTCCTACGCACAAATTTTCATCGGCTTGAAAATATGCCTTTAACGTATCCACTATCCACCCACTTAGCATTAGAATAATTATTCGCCATTGTTATCACTCCTTTTTTTAAAACGAACAAATTATAAATAATAAATAACAGTAACACAGTGAGACAAAACGTTCTCAGGGTAGGTATGATAAATAATAGTCAAACCAATATTGCCTACAAAAAAATCATATTATTAAATAATTTATAATTTCACATTGCAAACTTACATAATTAGAGCATACTATCATCACAAAAAAACATAGAACATTTATCGGGGATCATCCCCCTAACATACCATCGTAACCTCCCACTAGGAAATACAAAATTATTTACACAAAAAAAAGTTAGGTATGCTCTGAAAAAAATAACAAGTGACACTTACCTAGAAAAAGCAGGTACGAATTAGCCGTAGCTAAAGCCAAACCTTTGAGGCTTTTCACGACAATACAGGTTTATATAATGGGTAATAATGACTCGAAAAACATCAAATATCATTACAACGCAATCAGTCTGCCATGCCTCTCTTTGCATCAGCTGTTCGTCTTTAAGTTCAGCTCTGTTCACTGGTCTGCTCCTAACGGGCTGCGTTCGCCCACCGGAGTACACCACCGCGTAATAATGCTACCTTCTAAGTCGGTCTGGTCTCATTTGCCCCCGAAGTTTCTTAAATGGGTGGAAACAAGGGATGGGAACTTGAAAAAAATGGATGCATGGAAACGACCTGACGATCCTGAAGGGTAAGGGGATATTCCAAAACGTAAACATGATCGTCGATCAACTTTTTGATTCTGAAGGGGCTCTCAAAAAGGATGCGTCCTGCCAAAACTGAGGACACAGGATGAGCACGAAGAAGTACGAAATTCCCCGTTGAAACAGGCGATAAGGCCGACCAGGGCACTGCATCATCCGTCTTTGTGCCTTGGAATGTAAGCTCTCGCGAGCCAAATACAATTTGACGTGCAAATCTTCATTAGGTTTAATATCATTATTGACGTACTCCTCAGGCAATACTGATTGAGACTTTTTCCCAATTTGTAGTTGCCGAATATTTTTTGGGACAGGGAATTTACGAACTGTTTGGATACGTCCGGGATCTGGGCGTAAACCTGAAGACGACAAAAGGTAACCCAAAACCCATAAAAGTTATTTCCTCCTTAAAAAAGGAGCATTTCTTGAACCGAAAAGTAAAGCCGGCCTGCCCGAGCCGAGTTAACACCATATCTAGATGATGTTAACTTGGGAAAGGAGTAGAGGCTCTTTCAAAGATACCCCACCGCTCCATTTTGTCGATTTCCTCTTGAAAGGCTTGTCGACGAGCGACCGGGATAGGGTACGGTTTCTGGCGAAAAGGCGTTTCGTCTGTCAACTTTATATCATGTTGATATTCTACGGTCCGTCCGGGAGTGTCAGAAAATAAGGTAAAGTATTGCAGCAGAAGCTCACGAAACTGTCCTTGCTGAGGAATCGATAGACCACATCCTGGCAAGGGACTTCCCAGTAGGTCCGGTTCGCAGGCTTCTACATTCGAATGCACCGGTATAGAAGTCCTATTTACTGCCAAAAGTCGAAAACTTAAAGGAGCGGTTGCCTCGAATTCATGAAGTACCGAAATTTCGGGTATGGCTACCTTTAGATCTGGTAAATACAGGCTACGATTTCCCAAGTCTAGCTTAGCGTTTACCAACCTTAACCAGTCAGCACCAATAACGATTGAATATACGAGGTCCAGTATTACTAAAAATTCATAGGTAAAACCGTGTCCGGCAAGCGTAAAGTCTAGAAGTACTTGGTGGGTAACAGTCCTTTGTTGCCTCGGAATGCCCCGAAATCCTCACAGCGGTTACCGGAAATACCGGAGTACTTGTTTTCAAGGCTCGTATTTATTCCCAGATTGCCCCTGAGATACAAGTAATATCGCTGCCCTTATCTACCATAGCCGCAAAACCACAATTTGAGATTGATATGGGTATTACGGGACACCTAGTGTCTACCTGATGAACAAAATCGCAGTTGTCATCCTCCTGCAAAAGACTCTCCCTCGGATTTCTATTATTAACGTCCCCTTCAAAATCGCTCCCACTTTGGGATGTGCTAATTGAAGGTGCTTTATTAGTTTCCCACGTCAGCTCGTCAAAGGTAACGTTAGACCGGCTTGGAAATGGCGACCTTGATCGAAAATCGCGTTTTTGATAATTAACATTCCTGCTACTATTTTGTTGCCTACAGTTAAAATTATTACTTTCCCTAAATCCAGCCCTGGTAGACCTTATACAATCAGCCTGTCTCAGTCTTTCTAAGGCTTCACTAATGGTGCGTGCCCCTATTAGTACGTCTGCTCCTTTTTTCGGTAACTGTGCCGCTATGATGGTGATTAGCATGAAATCTGAATATTTCGGTTCAATATTTTGAAATTTTGGCAGTGATTTTAAAAAATAATCTATGTTAAGTACCTTATGTTCGGTCATATTGTTTTTTTTTTCGAGCTGCCTACGGTCGTGTTTGAGTGACAGGGCCCCAAAAATGTTCGAGAAAATGTCATCATTAAAGTGCTTTTATCGGGCATTGGCCCACGATTTGGCACCCCGTAATATTTGATAGTTTCGAAATTACTAATGAAATCTTTTGGATGCAAATTTTCATCATTTCCAAACTTCAGAAATAACTTAGAATCTACAGTTAAAATATTTGGAACATTATTAATAATATTTCCTAGTGATGTAACTCTTTTGGCTTACATTTCTAAAATAAGGTACATACATACTTGACGGTATAAAATTATTGGCAAGAGGTGGAGCATTCTGGGAGGGCTGGTTGGCATTTCCACTAAAATTTTGCCGTTGCTGATTTATTCCTTTGTTACTATTTAAATTGGCACCCTTTATACTGGTAGCATAAACATTACCTACAGGAGGGTATACATTTCTATTATCCAAAACATAATGGTGATTTGTTAAATTTTGCTCACTCCCAGAAAACCCATAATTTTCTGTAGAAACGCCCCATTGTCTGGGTGTGGTAGCCCTTGATCCTGCGAGTGAAGGGTCCGGCATGCTTGGTATACCTAAAGAAGCCCTGATCAACTGCACCTGTTGCAGTGGCACTCCATTAGTATTATTTGCATAAATATCTGCTCCTCGTTCGCTCACCGGAATACACCACCAAGTAATAATGCTATCTTCTAAGTCGGTCTGGTCTCAACAGTAACTTTGAAAAACCTTGAATCATCAAAGTTCAAATGTGATTCGAAGAATGAAATACGATGCGAGTCCAAGTGCACAACTTGAACACATGTTAAGATTGTTAAGTGTCAATGTTCACAATTGGCAAAAATACTCATTGGCGCAGGTTAGACTGGCTATACTCTGGAAGTTAAAGTGAAGGCGAGTGGTGGGACACTTTGGGAATCTGACGTACATCTCATCCGACATATTGTCGAATGATAAGTAGTCTATAGAATATCGAATCTTGAGAATGTTATTCAATTTTTTCATTTGTCTGGCTTAGTTGTCAAGTGGTAAGGACACTTGCCTCTCACCCTGGAGTCCCAGGTTCGATCCTCGGTCAAGGAGCTAGGATTTTTTCTAAAGCAGAAATTAATCCTAGCATACTCGGACATTAAGTGTGTGTCCATTATCTCTAATTGTGGAGCCCTTTCCCACACAAGGTACATTGAGATACCTTCAGGCATACAGGGGGTTGTATACTTGTGGTGTTTAAAATTGTTTTTAAACTTTTAAAATATTTCTTACATTGAAAATTATATGTTTCTTAGAACAAACTGTGAATGATTTAAAAAACAACAAGTAATTTGTATTGATAAACATATATTATATATCTTGAGAATAGATTTATTTGCGTGTATATGAAACGACGATTTATTTAAATTAAATGTATTTTATAGCATTTAAAATATTTTTTGTGTGTTGTTTTTTACTTTAAATAAATTAAATAATGCAATTTTACAATTAACACAACGACCTCTACCGCTTTAACCCAAATAGTTAATCCGATTTCGCCCGTATACCAGTCTCCAGGAGAATATATTTAAAAGGCGGTATAATTCAAAACAACCCTATTTGAATTCAAAGCTTATTATCTTATATCGCCTTTTAGCATTTTGTTTAACATAATAGTATTTTTCAAGAGAAGTCGGTGATTGCTGCGTGATTTCAATGAGATAGATGTCAGAGATACGACAGAAACAAGAGACGACAAGAAACTAAACTACAGGATGGTAAATTATAATAATATATGTTCACTAATGTATGTAATTTGTCATTATTTATTATTACTAAATAACAGGTATGTTATAATGTAAACACTAGAAGGACATGGCTCAATATGCCTCATATGACCACAGTCCCTAATTCCGTGATACTACATATATAAATAGGCTCATTTAAGTGGATTGCTGAAAGAGAAGATAACTAATAAATAGGCATTAATTATGTATTTTTATGATTTCGCATTTGTATCAAATATCTGCTTTAGCTAAACATTTTGCGATACATTTACAATGAAAAACTGGACCACCGTGTATAGAAGGCATGCCTACAGCACACTCATCTCCAGATTCAATCAGACTAAAATGGCTATTGAAGTCTCCCCAGCCACATCTTCCCATGCAAATCACACCACTTTGCACAACCAACAATGCTGACACCAATGTTTAGTACTAGTTACTTGTCTCATTCTAAAAACTTTTGTTGGGTATCATGAAATTTTACTTTAATTCCTATTGGCACGTAATGTTTTCTATGTCATTACTACAATTACTGTCGTAAGCAAAGACCAATCAATACGATTTCTCTAATAAACCGGAATTAAGTAGATAATGAATTAAACTTTAGTTGTTAATAACTGGTTTTAGAAAAATCATGGATCATCTACAGCCCTAACATGATGATGTGTTGATCTCGATTAATTCTGATAAATTAACTTCTCTGACCTTGTTAAAAATGTCAAAAGCATTTGATTCCCTGAACACAGAACTTTTAACAAAAAAGCTAAATTTTTATGGAATAAAGGATAATATTTTAATGTGGCTTACATCTGATTTACGTAATCGCTTCCAACATACTTTTCTCGATACTTCAAATGGGACAAAAATGTCTAATCAACGCGAGATAACTTCTGGAGTGCTCCAAGGCTTGATATTGGGGCCTTTACTATTTAATATTTATACGGCAGATTCACCACATGTTATAAAATATTGTTCTATTTATGCCCGCTGAGTATTGTTTCGTTCAAATCATATTTAATAACAGTAGTTTAGTCCACCTGGGCTAGAGGTCGCCGCTCTCGGTACTTGCTTCGCAAGTCGCTATCCGCCACAGAGACATCTATGATGTCGGTCGAATAGTAGCATTTGGACCATACGAGAAGTTTCATACCTCTCAACACTGCTCAATTTACCTTAATCAGTATATGACTAGCAGGTTGGCCACTATCATTTGTCTGTTCCATAACCTATGGCATACTGAGGAGAACAAATAAGTTCGAAACCGGTCTATGTCTGGTTAGGAATTGACAAATGATATTGGCTATCGATCTATCATGATTTGAAGGTGTAATCCAATGCAGGTCGGGGTATTTGCCCGCTGAGTAGTTGTTTCGTTCAAATCATATTTAATAACAGTAGTTTAGTCCACCTGGGCTAAAGGTCGTCGCTCCTCGGTACTTGCTTCGCAAGTCGCTATCCGCCACAGAGACATCTATGATGTCGGTCGGATAGTATCATTTGGACCATACGAGAAGTTTCATACCTCTCACCACTACTCAAGTTCTATTTATATGAATGCTGATGACGTACAACTTTATTTTGTTTTTGACCTCTAAAATTCTAAGGCGGCCCAAACTAAAATAAATGACTTAAATGAAATTCACTTTTATTAAATCCAAATAAAAGTAAAAATATAATATTTGGCACTGCAAATAAATTACGAGTTCTTGCTAATTTGCAACTGTCAATCGACAATATAAACATCGAACAGGTTGAAGAAGTTAAAAATGTAGGGCTTATACTTATAAGAATTTTAATTTTATTTATCATGTATCTCATGTTTATAAAAATGTTTCTGTGCTTAAAACTGATTTCATCATTTTAGAAATATACTTGACATTAAACTAAACTGCTATTGTGTGAAATTTTAATGTTGTCAAACGTCAACTATTGTGATTATGTATATGGACCCTGCTTAAATCTGACAGAAAAAATAAATTACAAAAAATTCAAAATATTTGCAACAGATTTGTTACTAATAGCTCGATTTACGATCGTATTACACTTCATATTAGAGAGTCAAAGCTGCATTTTAACTCATACTCCTGTATATAGTGACTGCGATGCTATATACACTGGACAAACTGGACGAAATGTAAAAAACCAATTCGAGGAACACAAGAAATCTATTGTAAACGATGTATATAGCACGGGCATGTCAACACATTGCATAGAAAACAGTCATTTTATAGATTTAAATAATGTTAAATTACTCCATTTGGAAAAGAAAGAAAATACATTTGATATCTTAGAACAATTAGAAATAAGTAAGGCTGTTAAAAATAATAAAAATTTAACGAATGAACCACAAATTTTTACCGGTCACTATATTTTAGATAAAATAATTTAGATTTAAAGAATAATGTCCAACTTATAAAAGCATATTTACAATAGTTTAATAGTAGGTACCAGATGTTATTATATTGTTACGCCACTGGACTGTGCAGACTGGTTAGATTAGGCTGGAATTGTACACGAACGGCCGGGAATATTCTGGAGTGCTCTAGACCGGGAGAATAGATGTATAAAT
>JANEYF010003710.1:22500-85621 GCA_029963845.1 Rhamnusium bicolor | reverse complement strand
AATGTTCTCCTTTCTCCAACCATTTGACTTCCGATAGACCCACAAGACTTAACCCGTAGTTATTTAGTTCTTTCACAGTTTGTGATAATTTAGAAGATTCATATAGCATCTTCACATTTCAAGAACCAAATCGTGTCCTTGTTTTATGTGTCGTCAAAGTCGTCAGCGTTTGATCCATCCTGCCTTTTCTCACTGAAGTTGTCGTAATAATATAAGTTTAAGGTGCGGAGTTATTAGGCCTTCCGTATATTGATATATCAAGAGTTGATATTTTTCAAATAACAGAAACTTATGTGTTATTTCTGTCGGAATTTTTTAAATAAGTCTAATATTATCTGTATAAAATGTATTATTAAATTTAGTGTTTATTATTTTCAATGAAATATTTATCTTTTAAAATAGTCGAAAATTAATTATTGTTTCCCATTTATTTTTGGTTATAACTATATAACGTTTTATTTGCATAATAAATATTTTTTTGTTTGTGCTTACTGTTACTGTTTGAAAAAAATTTTGCAATCCCTAAATTGCAATTCTAGTGGTTATAGTATTTGTAATTGGAAATGTTTACGCCACATATAATCCGTTATACTGGGTCAATTATTGAAATTTATTGAAACCATAAAAACATTAAAATACAATATTTATATTTAGTTTATTCCTATAAGTATTATTTTTATGTTCATGTGATAAGCACATTTATCGATAAATAAACAGATTCATGCAATTTCAAATAATAATTAAAATTACTGGTGATGAAGCATGTGGTTATTTACTCAAGAGTGTAATTATCAATTACATCTATATGAAAACATGTCAAATTGACCATTGACGTAGAAAAAATATGTGAACCAGTATTTACTCCAATTTAAGTATGTAACACGTAATGATGTCGGACAAGCTCAAGGTCCATAAAACACTCCTTTATGGAACTCGGCACAAGCTTAGAATCGTGATGCATCTAGATCTAAGAGTCTACCAGAAGATGGCTGACAAATTTTTCGAAATTTAATGATGTTTTTTGGTCACCGGTTTTGTGGCATAGTTGGCTGGAACGCGCAATAACAAACGTAACTGGAAATCCATTTATCATAGCTGCGGGTTCGAATCCCGCGTATTGGCAATGTCAGTTGGATCGGTTATATGTCCACGTTTTTCAAAGCGTAATTGTCTTCTAGACAACTTCGACTTTGGATTCGGAGGTTGTCTAATTTCTGTTGTGATTATTATTATTATTATGGTTGCCCGACCCTGGACAATCCTCCCGTTACGTCCGAACCGAACTCTCCAAATGATGTCTGCTTGGTTGGCTAAACGCGTGTCGAATGCAGTACATGGTGTTTTGGTGTTTTTTTAGAAACCACGTCTGCGTTTTCTTTTCTCTGTTAGTCCGTTAACAAACATCACAGATTAGGAGTTATAACGCACCCTTCAGAATAAAACACAAATTGCCTTATCAAGTGTTACCGGCAACTTCACCAAAAATTTAAATCAAATTCTTTTAGTTATTTTTTCCTTTCTTCAAAATTTCTCCTCAATTCAAAAATATCAACCTAACCTAAAAATTAAAATTTATTTGAAGAATTTTTATGAATATTGAAACGTAACGAATTTACGGGCCTGTTTTCCGAGTTGCTTTTAAGGGTGTTTTTGCTTTTGGAAATTCCCCCCCTCCAACAACCAAATTCACGTATGCGTTTTTTCGTTTTTTAACCCTAATTCTTAGTATAAAATATAAATATGATTATGTGGTGCAAATCTTAGTATAAATTAACTGAGGTTAGCTTCAGCTTAACACTTAGTCACTTAGTCTAAATGTCATACTCAGAATTTTATTTACTGTAACCTTAAGACTATATTAAAAACATTAATCCATGACAACAGTGCCAAAGGTAACAATGAACTACTAATTTTTTTAAATAACAAATAATGTGAGGTCAGTGTAAAATGTTTTAAATAAAAATTATTTAAGATCAGTAGTTATGTCACAGATTTCTTGTAAATATATTGTCAAATTATCAGAAAAAAAAGGTGCCAAAAAAGAAATGGTTGCCCTCTTTTTGCCTTTTCTAAACAGGCTACTCAGGAAACTTAAAATTAACTTTGCGAAAGTTAATTTTAGTCAAAATAATTTTCGTCTCCTCAGACGATTCAAAGTGGTGTGTGGTTTGCACATTGAGGCATGGTTTTTTACAAACACCATACACTACACTCGACGCGCTTTTCGCCAGCCAAGTTGGCATATTCTGAAATTAATTAAAACTATCCTTATGGTTCCTAATTAAACCTCACCAACCAATAGAGCGGATTGTTTGGGGTTGGTTTCTCTGTCACTATTCATACTATTTTTACAGTTTGTAATTTCAAAGCTTTCAAAGCATAGTATTTGTTACTTTCCTAATGGTCTCAAATTGCTACTATATATTTCATGGTTGTTCTCAAACGCATGTTGGGCAGTACTAGACTTATCTGTCCTACCATATTTACGATGAGCCCTATGCTCTCTAAATTGGTTTGAATTAATCGTCAGATATGTCCAACATACTTTAAATTATAGTCCTTACAGCTAACTTCGTAAATCCTCAACTTTTTATTTTCTTCAATTTTGTCTTTTGAATTTCCTAAAAGTTCTTTGTAGTTTATCCGGAATTTTATCGATTTCATACGATCCTCGATGCACCTGTGATATTGGTAAGATTTTAAAGATATAGGTATGACAGTAGTCCATTCATCGGTAAATAAACTGCAACAACTTTAGGCAATCCAGAAGACAAATTGAAACAAAACAAGGAGATTTACGAAATTAGCTGTAAGGGCTGCAATCAAAAGTTTGCTGGACAAACTAGACGACCAGTTCAAACTAGATTCAACCCAGCAAACATATTGGTTTAATTTGACTTCGGAAACTACCTAAATTATGTATATAAATTAGTCGCAAAATTGGAGTTAACCATATTTAAGAAAAATGTACGTAGACGCGACGTGTGGGACTTATGTCGAAGTGAGAATAAGACGACGACAAAATTTAAGTAAATTTACTAAGATAAGTAAAATTACATATAAATCTTCCTTGTAGTTGCACAGTATGTTTGGTTCTAATATATATTTCGGTACATTTGACTTCATTTTTGACGTCAATTCGACATCGAGTTCACTAGTTTCAGATAAAATCTACGAATTTATGTAAATGACAAATGACTTTAGTAAAAAAAATAATAATTTTTATACTTATTTGGTATTTTTCTTGATAAATAGTAGCAACATAGCTGACAGTCATCTAAAAAATTGAAAAGACACCTAATTCATAGTAAAATTGAAAATAAATGAATGTCGGTGATAAAAATAATTCCAATTTAATTGCGTGGTATCAGAAGTTCCCCGTTGTTGAATTTAATGTGCTGACAAATTTTCCGAGCATATTAGCACTTGTACCTCGAAAAATAACCATTCGCCTCCAAAATATCCATTAATATGAAAATTTCGTAGTATCAGAATTCCCCTGTTGTTGAATTTAATGTGCCGAAAAATTTTCCGAGCATATTAGCACTTATACCTCGAACAATAACCATTCGCCTCCAAAATATCCATTAATATGAAAAATTTCGTAGTATCAGAAGTTCCCCGTTGTTGAATTTAATGTACTGAAAAATTTTCCGAGCATATTAGCACTTGTACTTTGAAAAATAACCATTCGCCTCCAAAATATCCATTAATATGAAAATTTCGTAGTATCAGAAGTTCCCCGTTGTTGAATTTAATGTGCCGAAAAATTTTCCGAGCATATTAGCACTTGTACTCGAAAAAATAACCATTCGCCTCCAAAATATCCATTAATTTGAAAAAATCCTTTAAACAGAAAAACCTTTTTTCCACTTGTTTCCATACAAACTTATTTGAAAATTTCAATTTCAAATTGTGCTACAACTGTGTAAAAAATATGGCGTCTTACGATAATTTGACCTTAAGGTTATCTGCCTTTGGAAAATGTAACTACAAAGGATAATTGACTAAATGGTTGAAGTCACGTAGATAAGTTAGGTGGAATTTATCGGACGTTTTGAACCCAATATTACTTAAAGGTGTGTAATAAAGGGGACCAAATAGGTTGTTTAGGTATAAATTACGGAAAATTTCAAACAAACCTGTCTATTCAGTCACCAAAAAGGTAAATATTACCTAATTATACTACCTGTTTCCTCTGACTTTAAGAGAGATTTACCCTTAAGGTAATTTGTGGTAGATTTTTCTTAGTTGTTTTTCCTTTGCTGCTTTAGATAAAAGTAGTTTTAAGCAAAATAGTGTATGAGGTAGATTTATTGGTATTATTTACAAATTTATATATAAAGTAAAACCAATAAGTAAATTTCTATAGGAAGTGTATTTTCCAGTCAATTTTACGTCATAACTACCTCAATAAGTAAATTAGTCTTTTTACCAATTCGGTAATTTTATGGAAAATGTTTGCTGGGAAGGAGCATATTACTCATCTCAAATATGGTAGAAGAGTTAAGTCTAGCGGTCTAGCTGGATGCATTTGAAAGCTTGAAAATTGCAAAGTGTAAAAATAGTATGAATAGTGACATATTGCCAATCCCATATACTTCGCTCTATTGGTTATGAGTCACGGTTCACCGAACCGTAATACTAGTTTAGGTATAAATATGATACATTGTTAGCATAAGGTTAGATTTAATCATTCCCAGATGATGCCAACTTGGTTGGCGAAACGCGCATCGAGTACAGTATATGGTATTTTTGTCTTATGGAAAACCACGTCGGTGTTAGCTTCACGGTTCCAATCCACTTCAAGGTCAAAGAGACCACTTATTTAATAGCATTTAGTAACCGCACTCCACTATATGTTGTTCATGTAATGAAAACCTTTTTTTTCTAATTGTAATAATTTTGAAACATCCGAACGTTAGCATACGGTGTATGAATGACATTTGTTTAATTTATAGGTAATCAAAGAAAACAAAGAAGAGAGAGGACGACATTCAATTCGGGCGCAACTTGACATATTAGAATCGCTTTTTGGCAAACACGATATCCAGATATATTTATGAGAGAAGAAGTGGCCTTGAAAATAAATTTACCTGAATCAAGAGTACAGGTAAGTAATGACAAAAGTTAGAAACACAAAAATAGAAATACCTAAACATATTGGTAAATAATTTCTGTACAAATTACACTGGACAGCAGCGATTTTGTGTTGAAAATATATTAAGTTTGGCATCTGATTCATAAATTAACCATAAATGTTTTCCGTCATTTGCAGTTAAGAGAAATTCATAAATTTCATATTGAAAAAATACAGAGGAAATTTGTAAAATTTCTATGGTATAAGTCCCTCTCAAGGAATTTCAACAATATGTTATTACAAAGATTTCACATGACTGACTTGAATACTCCACGGAAATATTATTCACTTGTAACCTAATATAAAATTTAAATAACCAAATTGGATCGTCCAGAATTACTTAGTTGTTTCTCTTTGCATGTTCCAGCTTTTCAAACTCGTTCTAGTAGTTTATTTTATTTGCCAGTTCCCAGAACAAATACACCATGTTATCAAACTATACGTCGGTTGAAGAAAACATTGATATTTTTACTTTCTTATACCTAATATAAGAAAAGTATTGGAATCGTAATTTTTTTCGATCTCGAGGTTTGGATTGATTTACACGTTTTGAACTGTCCTGAATCCATTCTGACTATTTTCCGAATGATGTCTGTTGATGCGTGTGTGTGTGGATGTGTGTTTCCGCGATATCTTAAAAAAATACTAATGGGAGACTTCCAATTTGGCAGTTTAGATTGTCACTAACATTTTAGGTGACACATTAAATTTGATGAATGTGGTACCACCAGAAGAGACATAATGAATGAAAGAAGAAAAAGGTATCATTTCAGGAAAAAAATTAAATTTTTTTATTGCATTTCTGGACTAATCACGACGATTTATAATGAAAAAACGAACTTTATGAAAAAAAATCTGTCCGATGTCTGTAGTGTCGCGATAGCAGCCACAGTTTTTGAGATAAAGCTTTCAAATTTGGTACACTTGTTCTAAAGGCCAAAGACAATAAAAAAATTCGGTGATGAGTAAATTGGTATTCTGGAAAGGGGTCCACAGGACCCAAACTTTTTTGTATTTGACCTTACAAAAAAATATATTGTTGATGAAATAAATATATAAATAAATAAATCATGTCTACTATATCAAGCGAATAAAAATATATTTTCCAAGTACTTAAATAAAGCTAGTGGAAACTGAAATATTTTACACATTTGACTCATAAAATGGGGTTAGGATAAAATGTAACAGTTTGACGGTTGAAAGGTCTGATTTAGTTACAAAAATGTCAGTGTCAATAACAAAAAATTATTAAAATATATGACATGAATTATTATTGGCAGTATCGAATGACGCTGATAATTAATTATTTAAAAATTTTAATGAAACATTTGAAGGTACGCTATTAAAATTTAATTGAGGTAAGTGAAGAATTAAATAGAATGATTTTTTTTAGATCAGGATAATATATACTGGTATAAGAAAATTATGTGCTGGCCATATCAGATATTTAATTGTAACATTAATAAAGGCTATAAAAATTATGTTCTTCTGTGGACTATGTTAATATTTAAGTTATTTGTTTAGTTAATTAGTATCGATTATGTTTTGGAATTTCCCTGCCCTATAATTTTAATCGTCTGTTGGGTAGTCGTAACTATAAATAAATAAATAAGTAAATAAATAAAGTTATAATGTGTCCAAAGATCGTTTAAAATATGGTACATTTTAAATATAATAATGCGAAACTTGGTAAGTTTAAAAGATAAAATGTTAAAACTTTTAACAGGATATCAACATATATCCAAGTTAATAACAACTAATTTTTTCAAAATTTTTAGCCCCTTAGTTTTTAGTTTTTCCAAAATCTTTAGCCCTTAGCTTTTTCGTAACTCCCATTCAAAGTGAGGGCTCATTAATTTGAATCGCATAGTAGTCATTCATTACCATGGTAGGGTGATTATTTCACTTCAGTGAAAAATATTTCGTTTGAAGCAAAGTGTTACCTCTTGTGTTAGTTGAAATGAGTAGTTCGGATAGTGCTCCGTCGGATATTGAAGAAACAGCGACCGCCGGCGCCGTAAGGGTCATTGTTGTTCGGAAAATTGCACGCCAAATATGAGTTGGTCTATGTCTGCTTTGAAAAATGGTGCGAGAAAAGCACGTAATATATTGCTAATGAAAAAGTCCTCTAGCGCAAAAATGTCAAAAATCATCTTCATTGTGGAGTAGCATACTGCGAACTGTAGGTTGCAGGTACTTTCTTCAAGAAAAAAATGTCGACATGAGCAAATGTACAAACGTTACAGCATTTTTTAAGAGAAAAGTAGAAGGCTACCAATCAAATAATTCCAAGGTTTTTACCAGACAGGACGTTTACAAATTCCTAACAGAAGCTGACGAGAACAATATCCACTAATAATATATTTCGTATATTAAATGTTTCAATTTGACACTCCGGGTGTTTTGTAGGTAATAGTTATAATTGCATTTGCTAGTTCCTACCGAATGGAAGAGTTTACAAAAGTTAATGTTGAAAATGTCATGAAAGTAAGAAACACTTTTCATTTTACTACCCGAGAATTCTTTGTAACGGCTAGGAGACGTCAAAGGATTGATTATGGTGAACATTCTTAAAAGATACGTTAATCTTAGACTTAAAAATTTTGAAATATAGAAGATTTTTCGTAGTCTATAGGAACGGAAAATGCACAAGGCAACTTGTAGGAATAAGTTCATTCGGGAGCATGTCAAAAAACAAACCTTGTTATTTACAATTGATAGATACCACATCCCGAACAACATACTACGGCATTGCTTCAGAAAAACATACGCTACACTGTTGGCCGATGCAAAAGCAGACATTTTTTCCATTAAAATGGCACGGGCGGGGGAAGTATAATGTTGTGGCATGTTGAAGGTCACACGAAAAAAAACAAGAAATTGCAAGAACAATTTTAGGAGGAAATGAACACGTTGAAAATAACTATCAAAATATCCAATAGTCATAAAGTGATACAAGATTTTAACAATCAACTTCCGGTATAAATTTAATAATTTGTAAAGATTGCACAATAAAAATCTTTGTAAGTAGAGATTTGACATAATTTGCTTACAATATTAACGTTTTCCGCTAGTTCGGAATTGAACTCCATTACTTAACTCAAATTAGTGCAAAAGGTAGACTTTTTCCTATGATAACTAAATGATAGATAAATTTATTTACTTTACGTATTAAAATCACATTTAACAAGATATTTTATAATATAATTTTACAAATTTTCATATTATTTTCATATTCATGTTTCCCTGAACATTGTGTAAGATGAAGTATCTTGTTGAAATTAGTTGGATATATTTATGCAGAAATAAGGATGACAACATGTAGAATTGTGGACATTCACCACGGATTTCGGTGGACCGTTAGATGTTAGATACTTTTAATAATTAATGTACCTATTGACTGAGTGACTTGAACAGTTTGCATTTAAAATCACAGAAAGACAGCTTTTATGAACAGCTGCGATATTTATGTACTTTTAGTAGATTTATTTAAGTACTTCTCTTCAACGGCGTTGAAATACTTTCAGAAAAATACGCATAACTTTCCTTTTTATTTTTGTTCATGTTTGTGCCATAAAAATACGTAGGCATAATCTGCTTGAAATATATCTAAAATATATGATTGTGGAGAATGAACTGAACAAACAAAGAGAAAGAAACCCTTATCTAAGTATACAATGGCAATGGTATTGCGTTCTCATTTTCAGTAGATTGTATGGCTTCCTTTAGAAACAATGTCATGAAGTCTATCGATTTTTAGTTAAATAGAACTTGATATTAGTTACATACACTGTTCAATAAACTTCTTCGAGCATCATATGTATGTGTGCTATTTAAATATAAAGAAAGAGGATCCTTAATAATTAATTTGATGGTAAAGAAATTAGTTTAGGAAAATATAATTCAGAATGTTTTATACATTTCTTGATTTCAAGATTTTTCTATCTATACTGGGAGTTTTAGTCGTGATTTAGATTCTAGGAAAACCATTTCCTTTCAAATTATTCAGTATATTCGTGTGTGTTTCTATTTTCTGTTTAAGAATAGTAAATAATTGTAGATCTATAAATATGTGCTTAACGTCTGCCTGATAACTCATATTAGTTGTAATACGGCTTACTTTCCGTTGTAGCCCAAAAAATTCTGCAAGCACAAGAGGCGTGACTCCAACTTATCAGGCTATAGGACATCCGAGGATATATGAGACAACAATAAGCTGTTTCCAAAACCTGCCAAGGAACCAATTTTGGGAGAGGTTTATAACAAATGTATTTTGGAGTCTAAAATAACACCTAAAAACTTTTAGGCCAGGCGACAGGTCGAAAAAGAAGCCTCAATAAGGAAATAATTAGTGGAAAGCTGGAAATTGCTTTAATCGCTTTATTTGGACCCAGATATTACTCTCCCAAGTTTTCCCCCTGAGCGAAGTCGGCGTTGGCCCTTCTGGCCCTAAGAAGGTACCATTTTTCGGTTTCTTGCAAATATCTCCCAAACCATCAACTTTATCAACAATATACTACAGAAAATAATCTAGAGTAAATTTGCTACAAAAAATGTTCTTTACCGTTTGTCTCTAAAGTGAACCGTTACGATGCTACGACCATTCAAATTGGAACCCTTTTTGATTCTTGCGGAAAAGTTATCGAAATCATATGCCATGATATACACCTCATACGCCTTGATATAAAGCGGCTGATCGAATGGCACGATACAAGTCTGCTGTTTTAAAGTTTTTGCACTTTTGCCAAGCAGTATGAAGAACGGTGAAGATGGTATCATAGTTACTCGGTGGCGAGTCGACAAATGGCAGACACACTATACGTGAGGTTGAATAGTTCTCTGTCGTTGTGAGGGATTCCATGAATCCATTCCAGCCAGTAATGTTGGGCACACCTTTCGATTTGCCATACAACCACGCAAAGTCGCTCGGTAACAATTGCACTCCACTTTCGATGGGATTCTTCAGGTCTAGATCTTCAATTGTTATATCAGCAAGTCCAGCATTACCGGTCCTGTGGAACGATTTTAGTGCAACCTGCCCAAATTCTCCTATAACACGAGCAGTGGGGATATGTTTCAGTCGAGAAATTCTTCGCCCATTCGAGATGGTTGGGGCAGGCGTTATACACTGAATCCCCCCATCGCATGGAAAGTGTTGCAGCCGTCTATAGTGTTGATATTGATATCAGCATTATCAAAAACAAATTGCGAGAATGACTGAGGAATTATATTGCTTTGAGGATGCTGTATAGTGGAGATTTCGAACAGCCTGGCTTCATCATACGAAGCACAATATCCTAGGTCCGAAAGGATATTGAGAAGTGCTTTAGAACCATACTTTCGTGACAGAACAGCCACAATACCTATTTGCACGGAAGACAGAAATGATCTCGGCCTGACTGCCGCTACAACAGCGTGTGCAATTGATGTGCACTTCTTCTTCCATGTGTTTTCCGCTGCGCGTTTCTTTTTTTAGAATGACTTCTCCCAGGAAATAATTTAAAGATTGGGGAATATCACTTGCAGCATCGTCAAAAAATGAATCTTCCCTTATTATGTCTGCTGCGGCTTTTACAATTCTTAGACGCTCCTCCTGATCATCGATCTTTCGACAATGGTACCAATTTTCCGTGAGTATTTTGTAGCCTGTGTCGCGAAAACAAATCACCGATTCATTGTTTTTTCTTGCTGTGACAATGATATCAGCACCATATTTACCAAGCAACCTGTTTTTCAACGTTTTCTCATTAGGAATATAGCCCTCAAAATCTTCGAATATCTCTTTGAATGTGAATTGACATTCTTCTCGATTTCGTTCCATATAAGAGCAAGCGTACTCGAAAGCAGCAGTGACGTTTTCATCTTCGGGCCGACCAGGTGGCCTTGTCGATGTGGAAGAACTCTTGAAGAATGTTTTCGCGCAAGAGCCGTGATATCGACCCTCTGCAGCGACCAAATCATTTACATGTGCAATTCTCCTAATAACAGCCTTGGCCCATGCATCGTCACGCTTACCAGCTGTCTCTACCAGTGTGTTTTGAAATGGAGTGTTTCCACGCGATGAACAGTATCGCGACTGTCAATGAGTTTTTTAATAACACTTTTAAAAATTCTTCGGATGCATTTTTGCCGCACACAATACAATTAACCTTGAAGTCGAACTGTTCAGACGATCGCGAGCTTCGGTCCGTTGTTGCCCTTTCCCAAGATTTTATTGCCGCGGCAATATTTTTGTCTTTGGTATACGATTTTTGGCACTTAACATGAACCGTAACATTCTGCAATCCTTGTAATTGCACATGTCTATTATCACGTCTTTTCACACTACTTTCACGTAAGGTTCTTAATCCTCTATCCTTCACTATAATAGTGTCTCCATATTATAAACCTTTTTCACAAATAAAACAAACGGTTGGATTACCAGCCGCGGCCATTGCCGCACTTTCTCAAACTACAATCTTGATTGATTATTTTGTCCGTAAACACGTATACACCCAACCAGATCGTTCATGACACTGCTGTGGTATGGGAGCAGCGTTGCCAGGGAGGCCGAGTTACTATCCCCACGTACACAGTGTTGCCAGCGCCCTCGGTGAGACAGTAATGAAGTCTACTTGTAAAATGTACTGAATCTGAACTGAATGTACTTACTGACCATTTTTTTTTATTGATACCTGCATTAAAAACACCTGGAATGGTGACAAATATTTATAACATGTAGAAACCTTGATATGGCATATGATTTCGATAACTTTTCCGCAAGAATCAAAGAGGGTTCCACTTTGAATGGTCGTAGCATCGTAACGGTTCACTTTAGAGACAAGCGGTAAAGAACATTTTTGTAGCAAATTTACTCTAGATTATTTTCTATAAGGTATTTTGTTGATAAAGTTGATGGTTTGGGAGATATTTACAAAAAAAACGAAAAATGGTACCTTCTTAGGGCCAGAAGGGCCAACGCCGACTTCGCTCGAGGGGGAAAACTTGGGAGAGTAATATCTGGGTCCAAATAAAGCGATTAAAGCAATTTCCAGCTTTCCACTAATTATTTCCTTATTGAACTACCTGTCGCCTGGCCTATTTACATTATCCGGATTTTCAAAATCATTTGTGGGTCTATGGGAGAAAAGCACATCGACAGTTTTATTTTGATTTAATCTTAACTTATTTGCTACAAACCAGCTTTGAGTAGCAGCCTGTGTATCAGACATGAGCTCCCTAATGTTACTCATATAATTGTGTCATTTTATCAATGTTGGCACTTGGGACAATCACTTTCAAATCATTTATAAATATCAAGAAAACAGTAGGACCCAAGACCGATCCTTGAGGTACAGCATATTTAACACATCTTAATATAGAACAATTTCCATCGATAAACGTATATTGTCGTCTGTTTGAAAGATATGTTGATATTAATTGACAGCTGAGGTTATTAAATTTATAAAAATTTAATTTATCAAGAAGTACATGATGCGACACACAGTCAAATGCTATTTGTAAATCGCAAAAAGTTATTCCCTCATAATCCCTATTTTCTTGTTTTTCGACAATTTCATTGACAAGGTGAATGATAGCGTAATTTGTGGATTTTTTAATCTTGAATCAGTAGTGGTTAGAGTAAAATAAAATATTATTTTCAAAATGTTTGGTAATTTGAATTTTTAGGACAGTTTCAAATATTTTAGATAATTGGAGTTAAAGATATGGGCCTGAAATTACTTAATAATATAGGTTCACCTTTATGAATAGGTACGACTTTGGAAATTTTCAAAACATCAGGGAAAGCACCGTTGTCGATACACTGGTTTATAAGTTTAGTTAACGGTATTAGGATGATACTTTGTATACACTTTATTATACAAATAGACATACCATTGTGATCAAAACTTTAACCTTAATTTTTTACACGTTAGCAAACTGCATTTGATACAGTTAGAGGAAAGAAACTACGAATGGCAATTTTCAAAACAGATCGAAAACAAATCAACAAGTGAGCAAGAGACAGAGGACAGAGGCGATTGGTAAACGGTCGCGTATTGCGCTCGTGACAATATATATGACTATGCTGCAAAATATATGCTGTCGTTGTTGTTTGAGACAGACAATGGTTAGAGATGAATGTAATGCATGTGATTCTATTTTATCAGAATTTCCTGAGATTTGCTTAATTTCGGAAGCAGGGAGAAATGGTTTTAAAAATGGACGAATCTGGGAGAAGTGGTAACCTTATCGTCAGACTTAAACACGGACTTCTGGTGACATAACAGTTGCTTAGCAAAGATGTGCATTTTTTTATAATGTTGCAACTGGTAAAATTTTGATAGGCTGGGTAATCACGTAATTGCAAGTTGAATTTCAAAATTTTCATTAAATAATTATGTAACAAAACTATAAAATTCCCAATATTAAGCGTCTCAATGCCAATATTATTAATCTAGTTGCTACGATTGTGGAATAGGCAAGCTGTATTTGTGACTTCAAAATCATTACTCAAAATAACTAGGTGGGTAATATTAATCAAATAAATTTCCATTCAGACATATGCGTGTGAATTTAGTAAGAGAAACTTACAACACGCTACCAACTGTGACACTAAACAAACACCGCGTCCAAAGTCAAGAGAGCAATTTACCGCCCCCAGAGGCTGACACTGGAGTTAAAATAAGGGTGTTGTTAAAGTTACCGAACTCTACAATAGCTGTGGGCGAGACAAACGCGAAACGTGCTCCAGCATGATACTGAGAGGCTAATAAGGTAACGACCGACTATTCAAGTATTCACTATAAAATGGATCGCTTTCTAATGTCTCCTTGCTTCTTGCTGATTTATTATCATTACCTACATTGTACACTTTGTTAAAATCCCTTTTGTAATTTCACTTAATGTTTTATTGTTGGCACACGTTTAACCATTAACCAAGTAATGATATGAGGCGTTCCCTACTATTCTTTAAATATTGATTAGGCCCGACTTGAGAATTATTTTGTTATTTTGTATTTATGCTTTTTAATATTTTTGTAACTGCAGCGATCAAAGTGGAAATGCACGCCTACATAAACATTTGTATTCAAATACAAAAAAGTGTTTGAAATAAACACGGATTTACTTGCCGTGAAATATTTCATGTATAAATATACTTTATTGATGTACTTATTGTGCAAAATATATTAAAAGAATCGAACCCCAATTTTGTTTTATTTGAACAGAGCTTATTCGCCCTATACAAGATAAATATATCAAAACGAAAATTTCGCTAAAAAACATCAAACAATCACTACTTGTTGCATAAATCTACAAACAAGCTATCTACAAAAGAATTCATAACGGAATACCTATGATTACTTTCTTTTTAATTTGGCCCAGAATTTGAGATAATGTTTTATATCATAAATTAAAGGAAAGGCGATATAATAATTTTTTAAAAGTATGTTATTTTATGCTTTGTATATGGTTAGGTTGGGTTCTTGTGAGTGGGTCACTGTGGACCCTCCACTGCGGTCATCAGCAGGCCTAATGTGGCTCATTTCTATTTATATTTCACTCAATAAGTTCAGTCTCTCGATGAAACTAATATCTTTATTGGGTGAGAGTGTAAGCAGATCCTCTGACAGCAATTGCCCTTTGCCAAATATTGATAATCGGATCTTCTCCACAGCGCGACGGTGCACAAGACGTAGTTTAGCTTATTATCATCCTCTAGGCATAGGCGGCACTCGGCATTTTCCGCCAGGCCGAGTTTATGCAAATGATAGTTTAGTTGGCATTGCCCAGTGTATAGACCTCTTAGGGTTTTCAGGTTTATCCTGTTTAACTCTAAGTTTCCTACTTTTTGTTTTTAAAGGACATTTTATAGACACCTTCGAATGAACTAATCCTGGTAACTCTTGCCAATACTGTAGAGTTTTCCATTCAGCCCAGGTTAAGATTGAGGATATACCAAATAGCGATTCGGGTCCAATGAATCGTCATCTTGCTCCTTCTCTTGCCAAGTAGTTGGTTATTTCGTTCCAGACCAGTGGCCAGGTATCCAGACCAACGAGTCACTTTCTTGCTTTCGTTCAAATGACTTGAGTCTTCTGACAGTTCCATACTATTTTAAAGTCATACTGGTAGGAAACAAGAGCTTTTACTTGGCTATCAGAAAATTTTTATTGATCTGAGTGCAGAATGCACATGTTCCAGCCTATGCACGTACAGACAAATGGCATGAGCCTCGCCCTGAAATATAGTTGCATTAATACCTAGGCCTGACGATATATTCATCCTTGATTTGTAGCTATGTACTCCGGCTCTTTTCCCTGGGAAGTTTTGGAGTTGTCTGTAAAGTACCTCCGTCTGCCTTTAGTAGTTCGGCTTTATTCCGATCCCACTCATCTCTTTCCGGAAAAAGTATGTTGAAGGTCAACTCGTACTTGATCATGGTAGGTATAGTATCCGAGGGTATTCCCAGGGTTCTGTAATACTAGTATGCGTCATATTGATGGACGATTGTTGCAGACTATATGTTGCCCACCTGGTCTCTCTCCAAATATATATATAAAGAGGGGGTAAGTAAGTCCAAAAGGATTTTCACTGCAGCTGATGTGTGGTGCTAATGCCTCCTGTTGTGGTCAAACATGCTAATCTCTGCAAATCAGGAGTTTGGCCGTCCGTTGTGAACCTCCACCAAACGATGAACCGTGACATAAATCTAATAAATTTGTTAGGGACCCATGCCCAATGATTTACTACAAATTCGACTCCATGTCCATAAGGACAATTTTGCTTTGTGGATTAACTTTTCCAAATGGGTTCTCCAATTAAGTAATTCCTAGATGTTTTGTATATGGTAACTAATTAATCAGTCATAAATGGAGTTACTTTTTACTGGAAATATATTTTTATCGCCAGGTATCGACAGAACACTGAACAGGTAATTCTATCCCTGGAGTGGGTTGGAACCTTTGATGTGAAGATAACACTGACGTAGTTTTCCACGAAACACCAAAACACTATATACTGCAATCGACGCGCGTTTCGCCAACCAAGTTGGCATCATCTGGAGATGATTAAAACTAAACTTGTGCTAACAATCTACCCTATTTATACCTAAACTAAACCAACTAACCAATAGAGCGGGCTATTTGGGATAGGCCCTCTGTCACTATTCATACTATTTTTTACACTTTATGATATCCAAGCTTTCAAATGCATCCAGCTGTCTAGTATTTGTTACATTCCTAATTAATCTTAATTGCTAATATCTATTTTATGGTTGTTCTCAAACGCATGTTGGGCTATACTAGACTTATCTGTTCTACCATATTTGAGATGGGCCATATGCTGTTTGAATCTAGTTTGAATGGATCGTCTAGTGTGTCCAACATATGTTTGTCAGTTAAATTCACATATGAAACTGAAAACTCTGGACAACTACCATTTTTAGATGTATTAATAATTAGAAATAGTGAAAATAAGTTAGAATCTGACATATACAGAAAAGATACCATAAAGATATATCCCTAAGGACTCTCACCATTGTGCTCAACACAAAATGGCGAGTTTTAATTTTCTAGTCCATCGTCTATTAAGCTTCCCCCTCAATAAGGAAAAGAAGAAGAAAAGGCATTGATTAAGGATATAGCTGCGAGTAATGGATATTTTGTAAGTTTAATTGATAAAATAATTAGGAAACGAAAGTAAGAGTCGCTTCGAAATTCCTCGACGTTTCAAAATGAAAGAGAAAAATCCAAAATTTGTATCGATTCCATTCGATCTTTGATTCACCCGTGGTACAACATCTTTTAGGCAATCCAAAAGACAAAATTGAAACAAACGAAAAGTCGGGGATTTACGAAATTAGCTGTAATGACTGTAACCAAAAAATATGTTGGACAGACCAGACGATTCATTCAAACTAGATTCAAAGAGAATATGGCCCGTCTCAAATATGGTAGAACAGATAAGTCTAGTGTAGCTCAACATGCGTTTGAGAACAACCATAAAATGGATATTAGCAATTTAAGATTAATTAGGAACATAACAAGCACTAGACAGCTGGATGCATTTGAAAGCTTGGAAATCATAAAGTGTAAAAATAGTATGAATAGTGACAGAGGGCCTATCCCAAATAGCCCGCTTTATTAGTTAGTGGGTTTAGTTTAGGTATAAATAGGGTAGATTGTTAGCATAAGTTTAGTTTTAATCATCTCCAGATGATGCCAACTTGGTTGGCGAAACGCGCATCGAGTGCAGTATATAGTGTTTTGGTGTTTCGTGGAAAACTACGTTAGTGTTAGGTAACTCTATAAAATATCGTGAGTAGGTCGCTAAAGGGTGGTTAAAGGCATGCCTCTGAATTGAATTCGTGCAAAAAATCTTTAAAAGTGTCTCATTTTAAGAAAAAAATTGCATCTAGAAATATTAGGTATCAAAAAACGCCCAAAATCGCTTCCTTCCATTTATCCACAGATCATCCCAATATGACAAATAAAAACCTACAACTATTTTCTTACATTTTCGGAATCTATGAAATTTTGAAAAATTGCAAGGGTTTCATTGTCTTCTATCGTAGTTTAATGTCATCGTTAAGCCAGTTTATTTCTGATGGAATTTGCATGAAAATCCTCAAGACCGCATCTCGATATCTCCTATCGTTTTGGAGATATTCTTTAAAATTACACTAATAAATTACATTATTAGTTTCATTTGGCCAGCAGTTTATTATTGAATTTTTTAGCACTGTTTCAGTTCAGTCTTCTTATTTTCAAAGGCCACATAAATTAAATCTGCTATTGACTGGCGAGCTGTGGTTTGTTTATGGCAGTTAATGTTGAAAATGTAGATTCACGTATACCTACTTAACATTGCTACATACCAAGAAAGCCAGTGTTTTAATAATTTAAGGCTATGTCTACAATTCATCAATTTCAATTCAATTTTCAATTTTTTATTTAGTTTCATTAGTCATAATATAACAGTATAAAATGTATAAAACAGGTCATTTCATTTCAGATAATTACAGACTAAAAGAAAATAGTAATTGTATAAACAAACATTTAATATTGTATAACATTGAAGACAGTTTGACATGACATTATACCTACTACAATAATAATTCTTAAAAGTAAAATTTTAAAATTACTAACATTAAGTGTCAAAAAATTCTGAACAGAGTATGGTTCCATATTACAAAGGTATTGAAAAGCTTGTTTTTTGAAAACTTATTTAGAAATATTGTCCTTAAGAAAATTAAGGAGTGCATTAAAAAGTTTAATAATTAGTAAAATGGTCCTCTCTCTCAGTAAGAGCTAGGCGATGTACGGGAAACGCCTAATTATTTTTATGTCGTGTATTATAAATGTGCTCAAAGTTTGAAGTATCCAAGTCTAATTGTAAGTTAATTTTATTTTTTTCAATTTCATGTTTTTTAATAAAATCTGTTTCCAATTGACAGTGGTTGAAACACATAGTAAATAAACAACTGCAATAGGTAATACAGAGTATAGTCGATAATCGGCTTTTTATGAGGTCTGATGGTCTGAAAAATGAAGAGATGCACACAATTATAAACATTTATATTTTAGTTTAAAAAAATATATGTTTGAAATTAACTTATTATGACAAGAAAAATGTTCCTCTTTTTTCATTATTCAACATAGGGCTAAAAACTGCCTAAATAGAACTTAGCCCCACTTGCTTCCCTCCTGGCTTTTGGCCGTTTCGGGTGCATTTGTTTAAAAAATTGAAAATTGAAACCAATGTGAGCTTATGCACATGTGTATCCCAGTATTCGAAAACACCGGTTTGTTTCTTCGGTCACTAATTACATCGTGTATAGATTTTGGACTTAATTTTAAAAAATATTTTTGGGGTTCAGCATAAAACTACTCTTTGATTTAAAAGGAGTCTCTAGCGCAAGTAGCTGCTTCATCGTCTAATAATTTAAATTGGGATATTCAGGAAAAGTCTATAGTCCTTTTAGTGTTTATTCACATTATTTTTGGGCATTATGGTTTTCAATTTTCTCTCGTCTCGATGATAATCGTAAATAAAGTAGTAACAAATCAAAATTTGTGTACTCCCGTTGTTTTTGTCCCAGTTTCTTTTCTGTCATCACTATTTTAAATGTAAACAAAGAATTATTTCAACGCAAAAACGTGTAAATAATTCTGTTTCTAATGACAAGCTAATTAAATGTTTTCATCTTATCTTTATTATCTCCAATATATTGCTAGAGATTTTATTATCGACTTATTTAAGATATCTGTCAATAGTTTCTTTCAAATCAAAGTAAAACTATATAAAGAAAAAGTAATGGCTTCCAAGAAGGAATCCACACCTTATTGGGTTGACCGTTGATTTTTTTATTTACAGGTCTGGTTTAAAAACAGAAGAGCGAAATGTAGACAGCAACAAAAGCAACACAACCAACAACAAAGCGTCAACAAGACCACAAGATTAAAAAGCAAAACTACTGCTATCATAACGAAATCTTCTCCAAGTACACCCGTCTCTGTCTCCAGCAATAACAATACCAGCACTAGGTAAAAAATATTTTTAGATTGACGTAATATAAACTTGGCTTCTAAAACGATTTTGACATAGTAAGAAAAAATACGTTGGTCGTAAATTTTGCATATAATATACTTATTATTAGATAAAATTAAATAAATATTAAAAACTATTTATGAATTATGATACAACTGTTAAAAGTGTCATTTTATTTTGTGAGTTGGGAATTTTGGGAACAAAGTATGCCGAGTGAATTAATCCCACGAACAAAATAAAATTCACTTTTAACACGTGTTTCATACACTATTCTTTCTACGACATTGAAGAATAATTAGAAAATTTAAAAAATATAATTAATTTGCCATTTAAGAAAATAAAATGAAATTCAAAAATGTGACGGTTCTCAATGTTACTTTAGCAGCAATGTAAGCGAACTTTATTTAATAACGATAATTGGTTGAGCAATTGATTATTTTTACTTTTAACACTAGTGTTAAACTAGTAACTACTTTTTTGCAACCATCTAAAATGTTAACTGCTTTTGGTCAATTTCTTTAGTGGAAACTACATATTTACTGGTCTAGCTTGGTAAAGTAAGATAATCATCGGCTATAGCCAACGTTCGGCAACAAACTAAAAGAACGAAAAAAATGTCCACGGAATCTACTAGCGAGTTTCCATTCAAGGAAAGCTCAATTTTAAAATAATCGTAGGGTGAATTTTTTTTTCTTTTGAGGATATTTATTTAAAAAATTTAATGTCATGTCCAAGTTTAATAAATTTTTCACAGAAAATAAGCTTATAATTGACAGGCAAATTAATTTAGCCTAAATATACAATATATCATAAGTGTGCGTTATAAATCCAAACAGAAGCTTAGAATTTTATTGAAAAATCTGGATGTGATACGTTCATTTTATATATTTTCTACGCTGTTGAAAACGGAATGAATTGCCTAGGATGCAGAAATCTTGGATGTCGTAGAAAACTGCATGAATTTTGGGTATTGCATTAATTTCTATATTCTGTATCTCATTTTCTGTATACTCATACCAATAACAGTTGTGTCAAGTGTTGTAATAATTATAATTAGAGCTTTAAATTTAAAAATATAAAGTATCGTGCTTTACCACAAATATTTTTTAATTCTACCCTAGACCGGAAACTATTGACGATTGTTTCATCTTTTGCACACTTTAGACAGTGACGGCTCGTGATATTGTCCATGGACAATATCACGAGCCGTTATTGTTATATATAAAAGTAAGCATTTCTTGAGGCGATTTCAAATTTGCTAAAAGTTGCTGGTCAGAATACAACACACATAGTTCATTTCTTAATGAAATACGGTTAAGAAAGGGGATACTGGTCCATTAATTTGTCCATCACACTGTCAGAAAATAATTTAGAAAACATTATAAAATTATTAGGATTTACTAAATCGACACATTGCAAAATATTTAAATCGGAAAATCTAATATTAATTTGAACTATAATGGTGTCTAAAATTTGTGGAAAAATTTGTTAGTAATGTATGTCTGTCCTGTCAAAGTTATATTATGTTGTCTTTCTCTTTTTTAACTGTGGCTCATCATCTAATTCTTCAATACTTTCTAAAAACATATAGTATTGAAATATATTTAGTTATTGCGAAATTCTTTTAATTTAGATATAAGTAAATTAAGTTTATTTTTGGAATATGTGATATCAGTTAATTTATTCTGTAAAATTTGGAAAACAATATCAGTTTGCTCAAAAATCATTTTAAAAACCTTTAGAAAAAATGTGAAGTTTTTATTCACCAATAACGATTTTAATCCGTAAGCTGCTCTTAAAGTCTTATCGTCATTTAAAAAGTCTTCACTTTCCGAAATAAAATTAAAAACGTCAATAAGTTTTTTCCTGTATGTGTCAACAGTGAAAACAACTCTAGATGAAAAATTCCAACAAGTGGGAGCATTACTCGGAATTCTATGTTCTATAATTCTATTTCAAATATCAGAGCTTGAGGAGCAATACCTTCTATTTTAGTTTGGAATCCATTAAGATGTCCTGACATAACCGCAGCACCGTCATAGGTTTGTGCAACTAAGTTATTTTCAAATCAAATTTACCATATTCGTCGATAAATAATTTAAATAATATGCGCGTTTCTTCCACTACCCACATCAAAAACCAACAAACCTTTCAAAAACTTCACCGTGCATTATATATCTAAAAATTACGGAAAGTTGAGATTTACAAGTAATGTCCGTCGTTTCATCAATTTGCCACGAGAAAAATTCGCAATTATATAGTTATTCATAAATTTTGCCTTTAATAATGAAGCTAACACTCTCAATTAAGTCATTTTGAATTGATTTAGACGTCCCGGAAAAAACAGTGGCGTTACTCAAAAAGTTCTCTAATTTTGGATCATACGTTTTTAAAAATCTATTAGCTCCTTAAAGTTTCTTTATTATACGATTCGCGTTTTTCGTCATGTCCTCGAAAAAGAATTTTCTTGAGAAGATAAATATATAACGGCATCAATTAATCTCTTTAATATTTCCTATTTTCAGGGATTTTTTCATTAAAATTTTCTATTTCTCTTTTATGCGCAGAATTCAAGAAATTTACAATATTTTGTTTACACAACATTTCGAATTTAATGCAAAATGAAATATGCTCCTCAGATTTTTCATGCCTTTCTAAACCTCGCGACAAATTTTGCAAATTATTAAACTCGGCCCTGCCCCAAATTGAGAATTGATCATTAGTAAATGACAAACATTTCGAACAATATAATTTGTTCTAACTATTAATGCCATTAACCACTCGATTTATTGATAATTGCTATCACTAAACCCTCTGTTTTGTTTACGATTTGTGAAAACTAATGATGGCATTGACGGTGTAGGTCTGACCATTTTTTTAATTATTACCTTTTGATCATAACTAAGAGAACTAAATCCATTTAACAACAAATAATCCACCACGTCTGGACAACAAGACATGTAGGGAATATTTTCACCTAGAGCACTCATTTTTCAACCACCTGTTAAATATTTTATTTATGTATGTTTATGTTCTCGCACGAAACCACAAATTGCCGCTGTCTTTGTTCTATAAACTGTTCATACTCTTGTGAGAGAGGAGATCAACGCTCAACTGTAGTGTACATGCGCTAGAAAGAGATGGCGTGCTAGAGGCTACTTGCCCTAACCGACAGATCCAGAATGTTTTCTGAGATACCTGCCAAAAATTCTAGGTCACGAATAATGTAATTAAATGGGGGGTTGGCTGGCAGCTAGCCTCAGTTCATCCGGGCAAGCGCAAAGCGCGATGAGAGACCGGGAAATATGCATACGTGGTGTCGACTATCCGGACTACAATTTTACAGGTTTGTGGAAAGAAATGCAACATTTTTTTTACACTGAAAATTAATGAATTATACATTGCGAATTGAGATATACCTAAGTAAAAATTTCTACTTGTGAAAAATATTAGTTTGAAGATATTCTGTTTCTCCCAAAATTGTAGAGGGGGCTCAGCCTCTCCTGCCTCCCCTGACCAGCCGCCACTGCTTTAGACACTACTCATTAGGAAGAAAATCCAAATTACAGATCATAAACTACTCACCAGGCTATTTTTCATGGAGCCCATACTCCCTGAGCATGGTAGCTAAGTTGGTAAAGCGCTTATAACTATTTACTCGGAATTAAAGTTTGATGGTTCGATTTCATGTTGGGGCAAGTTAGAAATTTTATTTGTAATTTATTTCGGATGAGAGAGGGAATTGTCAACGCCTGATATGTGGTTCAGACTCCACAGTAAACTGTAAGTCCTCGTCTCTCTTACCCAACACAAAATCCTAGGATCTTCCGGGGATTACTTCGGTGACTTGAGAGGCGGTTAAGAAAACATTTTTTAAGTAGGTTCTTAAAACTAGAAGAATTAGACTATGAAGTCGTTCCTATTACATTTACTCGTAAATTATGACGCACATGGGCAACAACAGTGTCATAACTCCAAGAAACTGATTTTTAGTATTTTTGATGTATCAAGTGTAAAATTAGTCATATTTTATGCTGCAACAGTGAGATAAAGTTAATTCCAAAGTTAAACCACTATGGCAACACAGTCATATCTCCAGAATTGATTAACACATTTTCGGCAACAAAGACATATCTACAAATATTTTAGTTAAATTAAATTTTTTCTAAGAAGCATAATATGTAAGTAATATAGTTGCTTATTATTATACATTTTATAAAAATCAAATGGTAATTAAGTCTTATTTGAAAAATTAGTATACAAATCAAATTGTGTCAAAATCTTTTTAGGTTCGTTTTCTTAAAACAAACATTTTGCCACTTATGACACTGTTGTCGCCATGTGCGATGTACGTGCAGCGGTATTTCATCTTGTTGGCTGTTTTAAGTGTTTGAATAATTTGCTTCTCTCCTTATTATTTGTTAAATTATACTCCTGCCTTGTTAGATCTCTTAACCTTACTGAACTTGAAGTTGGTGACATGCAGCTCCTGCAGTTTTAGTTTGTAGTTGTTAAATGTTTTCTGTGATGATGGTAATGCCGTCCGCGTATACATAGATAGAAGTAACGTGGTTACGCTTGGGGTGGGGGTGAGGAGTGGCACCCCTAGCAGTGGCATTCGAGTTATAAATAAAAGTTCGATTTTTCGACTTTTAGAGACATGTCAATATCTTGGTTGTTTGTAAAGTTATGAAAGAAAAACTTCACATTCTTGAGGCACTTTTTTTCTGTATAATACAGTGGCGTCGAGAAATTTTTTTAAAAAGTGCAATTTCGAGTTATGGCATAAAGTTGTATTTTTTTAGTTGGCTATGGTTTAGTTAAAAAGAAATTTTTTTTTTTTCAAACTATATATCATATGTGGGGTCGCTTTTGATGTGTAAGTATTTAAAAGCGAAAGTAATCTTTTAATAGATTACTTTTTGCGTTTTTCCATATTTATTCCAAGTAGGCGTGTGTCATCTATGACAGTGTTTATCCATTTGTCAGTAAATTACATATTGATAAGTCCGGATGGACTGCAACCGTGGTGCCTACCTGCTAGTGAAGAAAAACTCAGTTACAGTTTTGTTTCTCATGGGTAAAGAAAATTGTTTGCTGCTCCTTGGAGCTGAAGGGAGGATTCAACTTTTTTTGTTTGATTTCCAAGCCTAATTTGACCGGACTATAAAAAAAATTGCAAAGCGGCAGATGCACTGGGGAAGCGTCTGGTGAATTATAGGTTATGCATATCTAACTGTTGGAGCATGTGAAATTTAATTCATATTCATTACCACATGGCCCAATAGAAATACTTGTAGCCCACCTTTAAATATGAGCTAGTTCCGCCACTGAATGTAAAATCATGATTTGACTTTTAATCATGCAGTATTTTTGTGTTTTTTTGAAAACGCTTCATCCTATCGAGTTTTGACGGGCCTTTTCTAGATAAAATTGAATGCTCTTTCATATTTTTTAAAAATATTTGCAAAATTTCATTTCAGCCATATTTTTTTGGTTAAGAGATGCACTCCTCTATCTTTGCCACTGAAAATAATAGGAGAGAGTTTTCAGTACCTATCGAATCATTTGTTATCAAATATATCTTTCACAGCAATAATATGTATTTATTATGAGCTGCTGTTTTTTAATTAATAAAAAAATATTTTAATCTTCCCATTTAACGCCCTGTGTTAAAAGAAAAATGAAGCCGTTCTACGATCAATATGTGTACCAAGTTTTGTTCTTAAAATAAGGCCTTGTACCGACTGTTGCAGTTTTGCTAATAAAAAGTGAGACACAAATATATTTTCCAATTTTCCCAATTACTTACTTCATTACTTTGTGTAATAACAAATCTAATTACACTTTTGGAATTACCTATTTATTTCAGTTCCTCAGCAAGTTCACCTTCAATACAGACGGCGACACACCTTAGAGATAGCCCGAGTTACGTGAAGCCTCAGCTACTTCCCACGTGTAGCAGCACTAGTTCGCCAACGGTAAGTCAGCAGTTCTCAAACATTTTTGTCTAAACCGTTTAGTAGAGGAAAAATGCATTTAAACAAAAATTAACATTACATTGATTTTTAGAAAATTTCATCACGTTTTGTAACTTGTTAAAGAATACGGTAATTTTTTTCTGAAATTTAGGCCGCCACCTCTCAACTGCTTCGGGTACACAAACCACGAATATTTTTTTGTAGACAAATACTTCTTAAGAAAATCAAGGTATAAAATAATGATTCTTATTTCACACGGAAATGACGCATACTTTAATGCTACTGTTATCGAGGCGGCATCAAACTTCACAGTAATTTCTTACATAGAATTAACACATTAGAAGGATTTTTCCTAACTTAATAAAATCACAGACAACAAATCTGTGATAAAATCAAAATTAAGCAAGCCCAGCCGTAGTGAACTACTATAAACCTTATTGTTATCTGCAATATACGCTATTGGAAAAAAATTAATTAGAAAGCCTGCTTTGTGTGTGTCCATTAAGGGTAAAAATAGCAAAATTGTGTATGCAACAGAAAAATACTGTGCATCACTGTTGCCTTTTTCTGCGTTATTGCGAAGTAACGAGGGCACGCCTCATCGTATTCCTTCCACATGTGATCCGGTATACCTCATCAGTCATCACATATTTTCAACATCTGATCCCTTCTCTTTCTACACTCAGTTTATTGTAGATAGAACAAACAACAGTGTTACTAGATGCCTGGTAATTACCAAAAATCTACAATTTGGAATTTTAACGGTAGTTGTTAATGGGGCCTCTAATAATGTCATAATCTACGATAAATTTTTTTTTGGGAACATCACTTGTTTATAAAATTATTTATACCTTGAAAAATAACTAAAATCGTTTCATATAAAATGCATAATATGCAATGAATAATGTTCCATTTTACTAACTAAGATGAACTTTTGGCGACATCTAGTTAGTTTTAGGGCGGCAATACGACATTTTGTTCATGCAGTTATGCTCATTTTTACTTTCTTATACCTAATATAAGGAAGTATAGTAATCGTGTTTTTTTTCCGACCTCGAGATTTTGATTGATTTATACGTTTTGAACCCTCCTGAATTCATTCTGACTATTTTCCGAATGATGCCTGTCGGTGCGTGTGTGTGTGTGTGTATGTATGTATCCGCGATAACTCAAAAATGCTAATGGGAGACTTCCCAAATTTGGCAGTTAAGATTGTCAACAACATTTTCGGTGTCACATTAAATTTGGTGTCTGTGGCACCACCAGAATAGACATAATAGATGAAAGAAAAAAAAAGGTACAATTTAGGGAAAAAAATTAAAAATTTTTATTGCATTTCTGGACGAATCTCGACTAATTATAATGAAAAAACATAACTTTATGGAAAAAATCTGTCTGCATGTCTGTAGTATCGCGATAGCAGCCACAGTTTTTGAGATAAAGCTTTTAAATTTAGTACACTTGTTCTAAAGGCCAAAGACAATGAAAAATACAATAAGACTGTATGTAGTTTAACTATACCTAAGTGAAATAGTGGGTAATGGTAAAACTAATAACAGCAGTTAATCATTTCACTAAGGTTTTAAAAATAATAAAAGGTTTCGATTTATTGAAAATTTAATAAATATTTAACATTTTTATTTTAGATTGCCAGTTCGACTTACACAAACTCGGCTAATTCCAGTATTTGGTCTCCAGCATCAATAGACAGTTTCGCCTTAGACCAGCATAGATGGTGTGCTTCAACACAGGCCACCGTTTTAAGCACTACAAATTCTACTACGAACTGCTACAATAGTTACCCTTACTATTCAAACATGGATTACATTAATTCAACATCCATGAACCATTCACAATTTGGGGTAAAAGAATTTTTTTTTCCAATTTAACTATTAAATGCACTACATTGTATGCATGTATACATAGATGGTCGCAAGTTTTACTGATCCCACGAAATTGAAGCATGGCATTATTTCAAGGAAAGAAGTCGTTTCTGCAGCATTTGATATAGAGATCCAGAATCATTGTATGTGTCACTTCATAAAGATATTTTATGTGCTACTTACATTTCTTTTATACAAGATCAATTCGATTTGGAATGTGTAATAAATATGTTTGAATGAGAAGTTTTAACCGCTTTGATGTCATTCTTTGCTGACATCACCATCCAATCATTCTGGATCTTTCTGTAAGAGGTTAGGACATAAGTCAGACCCAGGATATAGAGCAGCTATAGCTTGTTTATTATACTGAAGTTGTTTTTATGACTACCAAACCGCAACACATTTTATTCGACATGCCTTTCATCAACCAAGGGACCAATTTGAAATTTAGGTTATTCATATCCTAAAGCATGGGACTCAAATTACGTTTTGAGAGGATAATCTATGATGTAGAGCTTATAGAATTTGTTTTACTTGCAAACATGAACAAAGAAAGGAAGAGTCAAAAAAATTTGATCTACAAAGAATGCCATCATAGATGATACATTAATAACTACATGAATAAAATATAATTTTTTAAATTTCAAAAATAGATTGTAAATTTTCTAGATTAGTGTTCTCCAAATCAATACCTATTATCCATAATAGTGCATTTCAAAAACTAAAATGAACAATATTAAAGTAGTCAAAATAAATTCGTCTCTGTGCACTAACGTACCATATGTCATGCTTAGAGTTTCAGTTTACGATGGTATAACACCACCCAACTCCTCCCACGGGACATTGCCCACTGTCAATTATTATACAGCACTTCGCAGAGCTCACATTATAATCTTAAATGCCTTAACTTTCATTAAAATATTGACAGTCATGTCGACTGTCAATACTTAAATAAAAGTTTGGCAAAAAATGTGAATAAAATTTGAAAAGAAATTTTTTTTAAATAATGTGCCCATCCAGGATATTTTAAACAATCTGTAAAATCTTTTTCATGACCAGGCCATTTTTTTGGCAGATTTTAAATTGCGTTAGAAAATATAGATTTTACAATACTCTTAAACAATCAAAATTTCTTTATAAAATTTGAAACAAAAAATGTCCTCCAGATTTTATTATAATTATGTAATAATTTTACTTTCTGTAAGCACAAGGTCTTTTTTATTTTAGGACAATAGTCTGGAAGCAAGTTGGTCAAAAAGCAGAGATGAATCATCATGGTTGTATAATGGCAGTTGGGATAGGAAATGAGACAGTATTAAAGTGAAGAAACTAGGAACATATTTCTAGAGAAAAATATAAACCAAAATGATATAGTTTTATTTAAAAAACACTATACCGGGTCCCGCCGATTTCATAGGGACAGTATTGCTATTTCCCAAACGGTAAGAGATAGAAATGTGATCAAATTAGACAAAAAATTGCGTAATTTAGACCTCATCTTTAATATGCCATATTGCAAACTGAAAAAATTTCAGCCGTTCCTGAAATATTTTGAAAAAACTGAAAATCACTGATTTTGTTTTTATTTATTTTCTGTTAATATTTGGAGAAGAAATTTGAAATTTTGCATAAACAGGTAATTAACCAAGACAAAGCATTGGGATTATCAGAAATATTCTATCTTCTTTAGTTTCAGAGATATACTATGCAACTTTTGTTTTTCTTATGGGCGTCATATTTGATTTTTTTTTCTCCATTGAATAGGGCTAAAAAATTCCCGTCACAGCTATGTATAACATATCAACATTACCACATAAAACAGCACCGAAAAAACAGTAAAAACTATTTTTTTGCTGGTTATCATTGCTTAAAATTGAACTGTTCTACATTTTTAAATGTGGTAGGCCATGAATGAGAAAACAAAATATTTCAATCGCCATGACTACAGTATTAATACTTTTCTTTGACATCTGTATCTCAAATCATCTTGAAGTTTGTTTTTTTAAAGAGTGTTACTAATTTGATGATTGTGAAAAATGGTGCGTTATAATGATAGTGAAAAAAAATATGTATGACTTTTACATCAGATGTTATAGAAGAGTTGATAATGCAGTTTGAGAATATGCTAGATTATATCCAGAAAGAAATGTGCCATCAAGGAAAACATTTTACTTAATTTCAAGACATTTAACAGAATTTGGATGTTTCCGAAAAAGCGAGGAAAATATCGTGTGATATTTTCACAATGAAATCAATGTATTGGCACAAGTGAAATCAATCCTGAACTTTCCTCAGATCCGTTGACAACGAATGTGGATCAGCGCATCGTGGGTCCAGAAAATTCTTAAAAGACACGAATACCATGATTACAAATATAAAATTGTTCAAAAACTTCACCTTGGAGATTCCGAGCGTAGGCTTACATTTTGCAATTGGTACTAAGGAATGTTAAACGACCAATTATTGGTTCAAAACACTATTTTATGGACAGATGAAACATCATTTACAAATAGTGGGATTTTTAATCGAAAAAAAAAACATTTCTATGCAACAAGTAATCCACATTTAATGCAGCAAACCAGACCTCAAATTTGTTATAGTATTAATATGTGGTGTGGGATTATTAGAAACCAGATTATGGGTCCCAAATTTATTGAAGGGAATTTAAATGGAGTAGCCTACGTCAATTTGTTAACAGAAGTTATGGAGGAATTGCCCCTAGCAACCTTGCTTAATATTAAATGGTTTATGCAAGATGGTTGTGCATCTCACAATTCTGCATTTGCCCGAGATTTCCTAAACACAAATTTTATCCTATAAATGGATTGGAACGTATGGTCATGTAAGGTGGTCTCCCAGGTCGCCTTATCTCAATCCTTTAGATTCCTTTTTATGGAGATTCCTGAAGAATAAAATTTACCACAATGAAGTAAATAATGTTCAGGAATTGCGACAAAGAATTACTTCGGCTTTTAGAGACATAACACCTGAATTTGTATCGAGTGCAATAAGACAGTTGCGACTAAGAACAACATGAGCAACATTTATAAATATTGAAGGTTTTTATTTAGTGTTAAGCTCGGTCTTAAGTTAAGTTTTAGTTTAGTTAATTTTTTATGATAAAATCAACTATGTATTAATGTTCATTGATTCGTTCTTAATTTTCTATGGTTTTGTTAATAAATTTGCTTATCCTCAAACATTGAATATGAATTCAGATTATTTTCTAGAAACGTGGAAATTATCAAGCGTCCGATTTCCAAGGCAAGTTAATTTTAAGTAATAGTTTCTTGATTATTTAACGAAAAATGTTTATTCTTGGTTTTTCTGTGCCTTTTTGCATAATAATGTCGACCTGTTATACATGGTTGTAAAGAAGTATTAATACGGTAGTCATGGCGATTGAAATATTTTGTTTTCTCATTCATGGCCTACCACATTTGAAAATGTACGGCAGTTCAATTTTAAGCAGTGATAACCAGCAAAAATTGGTTTTTACTGTTTTTCGGTGCTGTTTTATGTGATAATGTCGATATGTTATTCATAGCTGTGAAGGGAATTTTTAGCCCTATTCAATGGTATCTATAAAAAACAAATATGGCGCCCATAAGAAAAACAAAAGTTGCATAGTATATCTCTGAAATTAAAGAAGATAGAATATTTCTGATAATCCCAACTTCTTTGTCTTGGTTGATTACCTGTTTACGTAAAATTTCAAATTTTTTCTCCAAATACTGTGAAAATAAATAAAAACAAAATCAGTGATTTTCAGTTTTTTTTTAAATATTTTAGGACCGGCTGAAATTTTTTTCAGTTTGTCTAATTTGATCAAATTTCTATCTCTTACCATTTAGGAAATAGCAATACTGTCCCTATGAATTCGGCGGGACCCAGTATAATAAATGGACAATCCAATCTTCAACAACTAAATTCAGTTTTAAATGTTTTTAAAAATATTCAGATAGCTTTAAGGGTTTCTTGATATTAGTTTTATTTATTCAGCATGTTCATATGTACTTTCTTTTCATTTTTAAACTGATACATTATTTCTGTACTAGTCATAGAGTTAGAATTAGGTACTTTTATGTTTTATTTGTGCCAATGGAAGTTTTTAAAATCGTCAATGCATTCATTGAATATGTTCTGCCTGTTAAGTATCCCTGCCTGCGGTGAGATTGAATAAAAATACATTCAATGAATCCATCAATGAATTTAAGAACTTACCTTATTCTTTTTATTTACGGTTGTCCATACAGCATTACTTTTAGAAAATCATAAACAGGAAACAAAAATTTAGCAAATACTTTAATTCTTTTATGTTACACAGAAATATACAGATACATAAAAAAAGTATTTTCTTGCACACGCTGTATATTTCTAGGAATTCAAAATGTTAAATAATAAATTAAGTCTGGAAAAACAAATATTTTGAAATTTTGAAATATCAAAATTTGAGAAGATAATAGGGAGTAGAATTTTGAGTGGCCAACCCTGTACAAATTTATGTAAAATAGAAAAATCAGGTCACGTTTATATTTGATGATTTATTCATTGTCATCTTCACATCAATAATTTGGTATGTGTCATAAACGTCAGGAAAAATGACGTTTTATTTACATTACTGATGCAACAACAAACAATATGATGTTTTTTGTAAGCCATCAGCTTGATCAAAAATACCTACATTATTGACGTGTTAACAAGAAGTTTCCTTTGCCTGTCATCCAGAAATTATCCCCAACATTAAAACATCTTAAATGACCTAATACTGACGTATTTTAAATGTGCCAGTTTGCTGGGATGTTCCCAAATATGTTGTAATTGTAATTTGATTATATGTTTTTTTAATGATTGTCCAACAAGTACCTTTTTCAAAAATTAATGTGCAATGCAAAAAATGTTCATATCAAAAATAAAAAATATTTTTCCTATAAATACCTTGTCCAAATGTATAATATTAGATATAGTTGTGTATAGATTTTTGACCAATACAATAAATTTTACGAATTTAAATTATGGCAAGACTCTATAAGTACTAGTCAAATTTTATGTGCCAACAGAATGTTAAAAAAAAAAAAAATAATTCATCGAAATATCTTTGATAATTTTATAAATATTTCTGTACATATCTTAGAATTAGTTTGTTTAATTGTAACATAACGTTGAGTGACTGTTAGTAGAAATACTTACTTTAAGGCCTATCATGGAGATATTGAAATTTCTCGAGCCTAGTTAAACACGCGAATTTAGTGTGTCAAAGATATAGAACACATTTTATGTAAAATAGTTTATTTATGTTTAAATATTTGTATACATTCCATCAAATTAAATAAAAATTGTACTGTATAAATTGTCTAAGATTTTACGTTGTATAACAAATACTCTACAAGTTCCCTTTTTGTCTTTTTATCCATATTCTTTACAATTTCCATAGCTTCTTCAGGTTTTCTTCCCTCTTCAAATAGCTCACTTAATTTCTCTAGGTTAGGTTCAAACTTTTTACATATAAGCTCCTTTAAAGGTATGTCATAGTAAATAATAATCTGCAACCAAATTTGGAAATTTACATACAGTGTGTCTCATTTAAGACTGTAATACCCCCTACAATTTATTAGTTTTTATCTGGTTTAAACCAAATTGGTTTCTAAAGATAGAGGTCATTAGGATCCACTTATGATATGATCATAAAATCATTTACCCTCTTCAAATGCAAAGCCACCTATGATGCAAGATTGAAGAATGAAAAAAAATGCAAAAAACATTTATAAAAAAAATAAATTCTCTTTTGATAAAATCGAAACATTTTATCAAGAAAAGATGTTGAGAATCGTTCCAGTTACACTTCTAAAACTGGTAGAAAAATATACCGGGTGAGTCACGAATTGCGCTCGCCCCGATATCTCCTAAAATATTTGGAATAGAAAATTGAAATTTCGAGGGCTTATTATACGACTAAAATGCCATCTCTTCAATAAAAAACAAGTTTGGTGCACATCCGGTTTGACCGGAAATGCCCACAACTTTCGATTTTTAAATGAAACACCCTATATATTTTTACATTTTTGGAATCTAGAGGAAATTTTGAATACAATACATCCATTTTGGTCACTTGATAAACATTAAAAATTTTATCAAAAAAATCTATTTCTGAATCCAGAGTGCTGTGGTGCCCAAAATATATTTTAGTTTGTGTGCTACGTTACTATAAAAATAAAAAGAGCAATATGATTGCATTACTTAATTGTCTAGAGGCGTTTAAAATTTTTAAATGTGATTTTTACCCACTAACTCGGTTTTTTTAAATGGGAAGTTAATCGTCCACTAACATTTTTAAATACCCCATTTTCATACGAATCTAATGATACCAAAATTTTGAAAATCCGCTCAGAAATATTTGAGATTTCAGCCAAAATACAATGCAACCAAGCTTTTAGAAACATGCGGCTAATAGATTAGTGGGCTTTGGAAACTAAAATGACACATTTCTGTTTAAAATCTGGTAACCTAATAACATTGGAAAAATCATAGTAGCCATTGAATGTAATAAAACAATATCAGCTGTCAGACAGACGTGTAGTTATAGGCAATCTTGAGCTATCAAACATTTAATAATTGAGAGCGCAAAGAACGTTACAAGTAAGTTTAGCATAGGTATGTGGAGGTAAACACAATTACATCCACAAGGAAATTAGCAACAGAATGCGACATCAGTACGGTTTTCAGAGTTTTATTTAAATGAACATAAATATCGGGCCTATAAATAAATAAAAATCAATTCCATTTGAACAATTAAACTTAAACTAGGTAACAGTAGGTATCCATATTAAAATAATTAATATAATTAAACCATAAATTGACATTATAGATATTGTTCAAAATGTCCACCATTTTTTTCTATACACAATTCGGCTCTGCGTACAGTTGCTTGAATGGCTCTACGCAATTCAGCCGGCGTTATTTCATTAAGAGCCCGTACAACTTTATTTTGCAGCTCTTCACGGGTATTTGAAGAAGTTTTATAAACTTTATTTTTGAGAGTGCCCCATACATAATAGTCGAGGGGTGTTAAGTCAGGTGACCTAGGAGGCCACCTGATATGACCTTGATTTGCGATAAAGCGTTCACCATACAAGTTGTTTAAATATTCCATCACTCTTCTGGAATTATGTGGGGGAGCACCATCTTGTTGGAAAAACAGATTTTGTAAATAGGCAAGAGGAAGTAAGTCAAGAAATTCTGCTGTCTGGTTTTGTAAAAAGATTAAATATCGTTCGCCAGTAAGTGTTCCATCAAAAAATATGGGTCCAATTATTCGATCTCCAAGTACTCCAAGCCAACAGTTAAACCCAAATCTTTCCTGAATATTCCCCCGCCCTACCAACCTCGGATTTTCTTGAGCCCAGTACCTAGTATTGTTTCTGTTAAACATACCTTAGTTCGTAAATCTACTTTCATCTGAATATAAAATATGAAAAGGAAAACCTGGGTTTTGTTGTACTGCATTTAAGAATCAGTTGCAATATACTAGCCTCCTGTCTTTATCATCTCCAAAAGATGTTGGTGTATTTGGTATTTATAAGACCGAAACTTATGTTTCTTTAAAATTCTGCAAACCGAAGACTGACTAATGTCGCATTCCGTTGACAATTCCCTTGTTGATGTTGTTGGGTGTACCATCACAAATCCTAATACATCAATTTCTTTGTCCTCACTTACAATAAATGTTTGATGGTCATCTTGTTGATCGGGTTCGTTTCTTAATTTTTGTTCCACTCTGGCAAACAAGTGTCTGCTTGGAGGACGTCTGTTGGGATATCGTTGCTGATACAGTCCTGCAGCTGCAGTTGCATTTTTGTGACACTCTCCATATATCAGTAACATATCGACCTTTTCACTTCTACTAAAATTATTCATTTTCTTTAATTTTTACTCAAAGAGATTTCCGCAACGCTTTATTTTTTATCTGTCTGACAGCTGATATTGTTTTATTACATTCAATGGCTACTATGATTTTTCCAATGTTATTAGGTTACCAGATTTTAAACAGAAATGTGTCATTTTAGTTTCCAAAGCCCACTAATCTATTAGCCGCATGTTTCTAAAAGCTTGGTTGCATTGTATTTTGGTTGAAATCTCATATTTCTGAGCGGATTTTCAAAATTTTGGTATCATTAGATTCGTATGAAAATAGGGTATTTAAAAATGTTGGTGGACGATTAACTTCCCATTTAAAAAAAACCGAGTTAGTGGGTAAAAATCACATTTAAAAATTTTAAACGCCTCTAGACAATTAAGTAATGCAATCATATTGCTCTTTTTATTTTTATAGTAACGTAGCACACAAACTAAAATATATTTTGGGCACCACTAGTGTTGTGAGTAAGGAAACGTTTCATGGAAATGAAACAAAACGAAACGGAAATTTCGAAACGTTTCATGGGCAAAATTTCAGTAGGAAACATTGAAACATTTCCGAAATTTTGAAAGTTTCCTAAAATTTCTCAATTTTCCAAAATTTCTGAAAATTTCATAAATTTCGTGGGGATTTCATGACATTTCATGAAAATTTCATATAATTCTCGTGAAAAAAATAGTTATGACCCCTATAACTTAGTTCCTACAATTAAAGAAAAATTGCGTTTTAATAATGTTAAGTAGTTTCTAAATAAATAAATTATCCGTATGTAATTTCCATATATTTCGTGTATCAATTCGTATTTTTTTTATTATTGCTGTTACTGCTGCGAGTTGTTGATTCTGGTTTTCCCCAGTTTTTTCTTATTTAATTCTCTTGATGATGGCAAATGTAATTTTATAAATACAGCTACGTCTTCTTTAAATGACCGGGGGTGCTGATATCAATGTCTGCTTTCAGTGACGGAGCAAGCTTATTATTCAAACAAGTTAGCTTATAGTCCCTCATTGCCACAAATAATATAAATGGATACTAGTGCCCTCATTTAAAGTAAACGTTAATGCTAATACACAAAATAAATATTTATTTAACAGAAAGGAGGTAATTTTTTCCAGTAATTTTCATAGGTATTTTCTATTACAGAAGTTAATATAAACATTTTTAGTTAAAGTGATATAATTTTTTATTATTTAAATTTCGGAAATTTTACAACACTAAGTCTACAGATTGACATTTAACGGTTAAAAAATTGCGCCAAATTGCGAGTTTCGGAAATATTTCGGAAATTTTCCGAAAGTTTCGGAAATATTTCGAAAATTTTCCGAAAGTTTCGGAAATTTTCAAAGGCCATGAAATTTGTGAAATTTTTAAAGTTTCCAATAAATTTCAATATTTCTGAAAATTTCGGAAACGTTTCGTAAAGTTTCCGTCAGTTTATAAATTTCGGAAATTTAACAACACTAGGCACCACAGCACTCTGGATTCAGAAATAGATTTTTTAATAAAATTTTTAATGTTTATCAAAAAGTGACCAAAATGGATGTATTGTATTCAAAATTTCCTCTAGATTCCAAAAATGTAAAAATATATAGGGTGTTTCATTTAAAAATCGAAAGTTGTGGGCATTTCCGGTCAAACCGGATGTGCATCAAACTTGATTTTTTATTGAAAAGATGGCATTTTAGTCGTATAATAAGCCCTCGAAATTTCAATTTTCTATTCCAAATATTTTAGGAGATATCGGGGCGAGCGCAATTCGTGAGTCACCCGGTATATATTTTTTATTTTTTTAACGTTTAACGAAATTTTGGATTTGGCCTTTCGGGATGTTTCTGAACAACTTTTCTTATAAGAAATGCCTAAAATGTTTTTGTACTTTGTCAATGACTTCACATTGAGTCTGAAGACCTCATAGAGAAGAGGATGCCAGGCTCCCCCTTTAATTTCAATTTAAATATTGAAAATTAAAATTATTGTAGGTATAAATAATTGATTGAAGATGAAGTTACTTTGTGAAAATCCGTTTTGATTTAAAAAATTATAAACACTTTTTATTACTTGTCTAATTTTCACTTTATTTGTTATTTTTATAACTAGTTTCATCCTGTTCGGAGTTGAAAATGTCCGAATAGGATGAAACTGTAGTTGTAAAAATAACAAAGTGAAAATTAGACAACTAATAAAGTGTTTATAATTTTTTAAATTATTGTAGGTATATTTACAGTTGGATAAATTTATCTTTTTTTTTAGCCATATATTTAGAAGAAAAAAAAAATGTATTAGAAAGTAATTCTACTACAATCAAATCGGATAAACAACAATGAGCAAAATGAGCAGTAGTAGGTACACAGCATGCAGCAGTGGCGGCTGGTGAAATTTAAGCCTTTGTGTGCCTCACCAGGTTATTATTTAAACAATTTGTAAAATATTTGTAAAACATTTTTTTTCAGAATCAGGTGGAAAATATATCATATATCAGATTTCAAATATCATCAAAAAATATTGCGTTTCTATAAAGTTGCACCATTTTGAAATTTTTTTTAGATTCATTTTTCACTGTGCAAATTTAAAAATGGTGCAACTTCGTAAAAAATCAATATTTTTTTATGAAATTTGAAATCTATCGTTATATTTTCAACCTGAAAAAAATTTTTCGCAATTATTTTACAAATTATTTAAAAAATAACCTGGTGGGGCACAATTTTTTTCACTTTTTTCGCAAATTTCAATTGAAATTTTTTTCTGTAAAACTTCTTCATTTAGTCTTGATAGTTATGCCTTGAAGTATTGCTTGGGTCCCATGCTCCAGTACTAAGATATGACAGTCTAAATTTCACCAGCCGCCCCTGGTATAATGCTGATATTCACAAATTATAAGGTACACAGTTTCTATGTAGATGATAGCGAAAACATTTTACTTACAGTGTTTTTAAAAGTTACGTATACAAGGCAAGTAACGGCTGGTTCATTTGGTCTTATATTATAGTAGCCACTGTCGAAAGCTTGAACGGGTTCATCCAAATGAAATCTGACAGAATTCTTTTCTTGATCTAAAATATAAGTTTGCCCATCCCAAGAACAAACAACTATGTCATCAGACCCATTGCCGGTGACATCTAGTTTTGTTAGAGCAAAAACTTGGTGATCAACGGCTATTGCCCTGAAGATAAAGATATCTTAGGAAATCACAGGAATAACAAAAATGATACATATTACTTATGTAAAGAATCTTACCTCTTCGAGGATGTCATATTTTTGATTTGACATAATACAGACTTAAATTTAAAAAAATACTAAAGCAGTTTTGTTAGAAATGGCAATTTTTTTCACTTAAAAAAATTCTATAATTGCTTCTATTATAGCAAAGGAATAATTGACAATTGATTGTGTATATTTTCACAAACCAAATTAAAAAATTCAACTTTATAACTGGTAATTTAACTGAAAACAGTGAAAACCAAAATTTACTTAACCTATTTACTGGTAATTTTTGATCACTTTTGTACTGCTTTAGTCATTTATGAATTTTAGCGTACACCTCACAGGTATTAGTCATTTTTACATCATATAAATGGTGTACAATACCATGAGAAATTGACCCTCACTGACCCAGATAGCAGCTTAGGCCAGCATTAACAAAAATATATCATGAAAATAATTAAATTTAGAATCTGGTCATTTACAAATTGGTTTGGTCACTTATTCGTAATTTTTGGTCATCTATGAAATGTCATCACTATCACACAACAGATCTGAGTTTTAAAAATTATGGTGACTACCAGGTGGTCATTTTCAAAAGTGACCAGTAAATTTTAGTCAGCTCAGCATAAATGTCCGAAAATATAAGTGACACTCACCTCTACTATTAAATATAAAAAATAATTATTAGCAAATGGTTTTTACCATAAAATAACCTCATCCTGAACTAACATAATAGTTCCATCAAGAGTTGCCACAGCATATGGTCTTCCTTTAGTAGATTTGCATGTTTCGCCTTTGTTTGTACTAGAGCTCTTTATACTATTATCATAACTATCGCTTTGAGAGGATTTTAAGTCACCTAGAATTTCTGTAGATATGTTTTGATTTCTCATTCTGGAAATTCCTAAGAACTGGTAATCTACTGACCCAGGAATATTTTCACATTGTGAGCTGAAAAGGATAACAAAGCATAAAGATCTTTAATCTAAAGTACTTCTAAATGGTGAATTAAAACATGTCATCAAGTTGTAATATCGGTTGTAATGACATATCGATTATGATGATAAATACTAGTTCAATTTGAAATTCAAATTATGTTTGTAGTCATCGAACTGCTTAATAGAATTAAAATATATTGCATGTGATATTTTTCATTACACTAACAAAAATTAATATATCAAAATCTCTAAAAGCTCATAATTTCTTTTTAGAAGGGAAAGTAAGAGCAATATGGGAACTGAACAAAAAATAATGGAAAATTCTAGTTAAGTTTAGAATCTAACATTAAAAAAAAACTTTAGTTTTCTCTAGTTGGAAAATGGAAAAATATCCACCTAATCGTGATTAGTTAGACAATTTCTATTTGTAAACGTCTATATATCTGAAATATTTTAAAATACACAGCACTAATTTATGCCAGTTCTACCTTGAAACTGTACGATTCTTGGAACGAAAATATCGAGTAATGCAAGACTAAAAAATAAATCATAATTACCCACTAGAATTGCTTTGCGTGCTTTGTGCTGAACTTTCTAAACCAGCCTGATTAATAGACTCGTCAGAAATGCATTTAATTCTCATGAACGTTCCTCCTGGTTGAGCAATTAACAGAGATGCCTTACCATCCCAAGAATGGTGTAAAGTTATCGATCCTATCTGGTTAGCACATTCCCATTTATTTAATGCAACAAATTTACCTAAAAATGAATTACATTTATATCAGATAGTGATAACAATGTAATGTACTGACAAACATTTGAATAAAAAATTCTGAATTTACATGAATTTGTCTTATAATTACACAACTTCTAACATTATTTTCTCTGTATATTCAATTATATTAGTAACAATTTTCTTTGTTAACTTACCTAGCAATTTTTCAGTAGGCTCAAACGGTGAATTAGAATCGGTAATATTCATACTTGATTTATGGAAGTTGCCTATCCACCGATATGATCTCACAACTCGATCAGTGAGTCCAAGAACCATTTCAATCATACCGTCATCATCAACATCACCTAATAATATATTCTGAAAGAAATTTTTCCTTTTCTTATACACGTTACAACAATGAATTTCTGTATTGAGAGAATACTATATTAATTTAGAAAAGGGACATTAATATCACCTTACAATTTTAAGAGCGTTGTACATATGCCTTCAACTATAAATGAGAATCGACCAAAGAAAAGCCTAAAATATCTATGGAATCGACAAATTAGTTGATTAATTAAATGCACTGGCGGTATTGTACAAGCGTCGGAACATAAGTTTTAGTATACCTGTGACATGTCCATTTTCTTAGTGAACACAGTATAAGTTTCTCATTCAAAAGACAGTTTACCTTAGCATTGGCAGGAATTCTTTGTTTATGTATACAAAGTAGTTGTGTTTTTTCTTTATCATCTCTTTTGCTATGTTTGGTACTATTTGAAGTAGTATCACAACTTGATAAAGTTTCAAAGCTGCCAGATCCTGATGTTGATTGAACTTGACCATCGACCTGTATACATTTTTCAATTTTAAATAATAATAATAGAGGAATTTTTTATTTTAATATATACTGTCAACTTAAAAAGATATGTACATATGTATGTAGGTAAGTTTAAAATTAAAATATCTAGTATAATTATTTCAGATATATTATCTCTAGAGACTGGACCTTTTAGGATATCTGCGGAAAAATTATATTTTTTTATTGAAATTGTCAATCAATTTAATTACAATTAACTACAATATAAAGGTCTTATATATTAATGCATGAGTACATATAAAGTTTATTTCATACTTATTTGCAACATAAAAAACATCGGCTTCTTTGACGGCAAAAAAGGGTCAAAGAAGCCGGTTTTTTATGTTGCAAATATGTTTGAAATAAACTTTACTCGTTGCATTTGAAATGTAATTGAAGTACTCGAAAATGTACTTTAAATTATACTCACAATGGTAGAATGCTATGCAACTACATGCTACCACTGGTGTATTCAGGGTTGCCAGATATGGCAATCTGCCGCAATACTGGCTACTTGTTTCATCATCTGCGACTAAAATTTGCATTAAAGCGACTGGCGACTAAATGACCGAACTTTAAAAACAACTTGGAAACTGTACGATGTTCACCTCTGATTAGATTAGGCATTTGAAAATATGGTAATTTGTGATTATTGTATATGTGGTTTGTTACGCGTGGTGGATGTAGACTCAGAATTTAACACCAAAGTTGAGCAAATGTCATTTAACTTTTTGAAATTTTATGTTTGTCATTTCTCATCTGAAAGTAATAGTAGTAGTAGTTAAATGGGAGGAAACAATTATAATTAAAAATATAAGAAGAGTTAGGAAAATTACTTATTTTATTTTATATTTTTAAACTTTTATTATTATACGACGATGTACTCCAGTACTAATATTATACGAGTACAAAAGAACTCGAAAAATTTGAGTACTTTGGAGAAATGTACTCTTACTAAATGTACTCGAACTACTTTTCAAATATACTTGTACTCGAAATTGTATGAATATATTAATACATTTGTGAAGTACTCGACCCACCTCTGGTCACAGGCGATACTGATGCCTATTTTTCTTTTAATAGAAAATACGATTATTTAGTTCCATAAAATAACACCAAATAAAATATTTGTATTTCTTATTAATAAGAAAAAAAATACGCATCCGTATTGTCTGCAATTGTATATATTAAATTTATATAGTATTTAAGATGAATCATTTGTTTTCATTTTTCGTTCTCATAAATAGAAAAATTTTAACAGTGATTTCAAGTTCTATGCTGACGAGGGCTTACTAACACCGTCTGAAAGCCTTTAAATGGATTACAAGTTTTAAGTTAGCTGGTCCTGACGTATAATCCTGAAGTAGAAGCAACAATACATGCATGCGATTCTCAACAATTATTATATAGAGTGGTATTGGACAGAACTATCAGAAAATTCTTCTTTGTCATTAGAAGAGTCCTTATATACATATAATTCATAATGTACAAAATAAATTACAAACTCTAAAATATGATTTTGGTATGTGAGTGAGTAAGCGGTATAATGACATTTTATATAAGACTATGGGATATAAAATGTTATGTAATATTAATCGGTATCTTAATGAGGACCACTCTACAAGTGATTTAGAAAGTTTTAAATTTGCAAATATTACGTCTGTAGATGCTGAAAGATCTCTTTTGCTTTACACATGTTTACATCACACAGAGACCATTTTCAGCAGAAAACATAGAAACCATGTGAATGTTTGTTGAGGCACAATCTCAACGGTCCTCGGTCGTTAATAAGTCAAAGGGAAGCAATGTTACTTATTTCATCATCTGCCATAATTATCAGGTATCCACATGGGACGCTACTGAGAGCAGTCTGATTCACCACACTCTATTAATAAGTAATTATAACCCATTTTACTGATATTTTTTTGAAATACTAAATAAAGAAATTCTAAAGTAATGCCAATGACTTTTCCAAGGGAATTTAGATATAATAATATCCATTTATTGCCTCATTTATTACTAACCTGTTCTACTCCTTCATCAACATTAGTATCCTCCAAATTCACAGATTCTTTTTCAGGAACAGCATATATATAACACCACCCATCAGCAGTGATTATAACCAGAACATTCCTATTTTCATTTAAAATATCACCAACTGCTACACAGCTTATAAAACTCAATTTGGAAATGGTCTGCAGTTTTTTCTTGACCCTAAAGTACATTTACATATTATAATGGGGTGTTATGTTATAAAGAATGGGTCAGAGTAACTGGAGAATGGAGATTATTTGGCTCAAATTATGAAGATTTAACCATACATGCCTACGTAAAATGTTCCTAGTTAATGAGATACAGGGTGTCATTGTTAAAATAATTTTTTTAGATGATTTTTTGGATGTAACTCGAAAACTGCTTGACGTATCAAGCACAAAATCGGTACAGATAGGTTCCTTATGGTTCCTCAGTTATACAGGGCACCACATACAATACATTTAATGAAAAAACATGTTCTATTTTTTTTTAAGAACAACTGTAGTCACTTTTATTTGAAATAATGATGTATTGGCCAATTCTAAGTAAAAATGATATTCTTGTCTTAAGCTGCTAAAATCAACCTTTCTGGAGATATTTAATGTTAATTGATTACTATTATTTGACAAATATTCAAGGCACAGATATGTGCGAGGCAACAAAATTTATTGCATCACAATTCACAAAACACTGAACTACAAAATAAAACAATTTTCTGAAAGTTATTTTCTACAAGAGTTGAGGCAAGAGTGTACCTATGTAAACACTAATACAAACGTTATGCAAATAACGGTCCTCACTCTTAACAACCCTGGTCCTTTGCATGTCTTTAGCTCATTGTCACGATATTTTCGTCAAGTAGTACACAGTACACAGTGTTCTATATACTCTATATTTTAAGTAAAAAACTAACAGGTACTACTGATAATTTACAAAATTTTGTCAAATTTATTTTGGAATATGACATATTAGTTTTGGGTGGTGCTAACAAAAATTAAATGTAATGTACAAAAAACCGAAATTACCTATATCTCACTAATTTATTATGTTTTGAAACAGAATTCGAGGAAATGATTGAGGCAGCCCTGAATCTAGGAATAAAAATAACATTAATTTATAAATACATCAGTTGTTAAAAGAAATATTAATTTGATATTTGACATAAATTAAGTAAATACAAAATTTTACAGGCAGCAAAATTTTCTGGAATTATCAATTACACCGTCGATTTCATTCTTTTTGATTATAATAAACTAATAAAACAAATTACTGGCCAGTGAAAAACAAATTACTGGAGCCCGATTTTGATTTATTATGGCAGCATTCATAACATCCATTGTGTTAAAATATAAATTAAATGAACATTACACATTACTGATTTGAGAAAATTTTCTGATACGACTTATTAAAATCATACTCTGATACACTATTTCCTCAAGTTACTTGTTTTTTATATATTTTGAAGCAGTTTTATTACTTTCAGTTTAAAATTAAATAGAAACATTTATAGTAGAAAAGAACAATTATTAAGATAAGCATAAAATAAATATAAAACAGGTAACTTCAAATTGAACTTTTTTCAGTGTCCTTGACCAAATGCCATAAAACATTATCTAAAGTCACAAAACAATATGAATAAATAACTTAATTTTTTTCGTTACTGCATATGTTCTATCACTTACCTTAAAAATGGCAAGTTCTCCACTTTGGTTTCCAACAATTAATTCATTGCATCCGTCATTATCAACATCCCCAAGTGTTAAAGCATTTCTAACTACATTACCCGTAAATTCAAACTCTATTCGTTTAACTAATGAAATTGCACGCATTTTGTTTATTTACCACTAGTACTAGCACTTATTAGATATTTTAAAATTGAACCATACCGATAAACGATTTTGACATTAAATTTAAAGGTATCCGCGAATCCGGTAAGAAAGACCGTATTAATTGCCAACGAGATGGTGGCCAAACAATGCAAGATGCTTTGGCAGTAACAAGACCTATAGATACAGGACCAAAATTATTAGAATCCATAGAGTGACCCATATGGTCACCCTCTATCCAACAATGTCCTTCTGGTACCCTTACAATTTCTTTTTTGTAACCTAAAGTAGCTATAATATCACCTACAAAAACATTATTTCAATCCTCTGGTATTCTGTATTTTGCTTTCACAAACTTACCTTCTACTCCTACCACTCTTTTAATAATTTTCTGACTAGGATCTTTAGGCGATATTAAAGAAATTATGTCTCCTCTTTTTATTTCATAGGATTTAACTGCCCATCTATTTAAAAATACATAATCAGTTTGATTCCTGTCAGGGTTCAAAGCAGGTTGCATAGATATACCATCAACTCTCGCTACATATCCAAAACAGTCTATTATCGTTATACCTACTGGTATTCCAAAAAATATACTTTTAAAAAATGTTGGAATTTTCATTGATGTTTACAAAAACTAAAACTAACCTCAACTTTCATTGACATTTACGTAATGTCAAGTGTCATTCTTTTTTTATTAAATAACGTATGTCTAAGCTAATACCCATTTCAATATACGAGTCATTTTAGTTACTGTTCTGTGCCTACGAGTAAAAAAACTACTCGTAGATTTCAACTTATTAAAAAATAAAGTAAGTCTCCAAACAAACTTGTTGTGACTTACGTTATACGATTCTATTGTCGCATTTTAAATTTAAAATTAAATTAGCCGGTTGAAGGTGAATATTTTAACTCCTTGCAGTGCATTCAGATTTTGACTTGTACGTTGAATGGTTGAAAGGTTTTCGACTAACCATTTTGCGTTTTGGATTCCGATGTCTCTTCAGCTCTAATGACATAATATTTTTAATTTTTGAATGTGGGTTAAAAAGTTAATAACTTGTATTTGCATGGTAATAAAATAATAAACATTTTTGTGTTTTATCGTGAGTCTTGTTTATGTACTTTTCAGTTTTCAATTTTAAATGAAGCACTTTGGTATTGTTTAAAGCTCTTCGATAGATCAGTTTCATGAAAAATGCAGAATCTACAGTTATGCAGAAAATGCATGGTCACGTGAGATATAAATTCTACTTTTATTGATTACTCGTCCATCAGTATTTCACATTTTAAGGCTTAAGAACAACTAACAAACGTAAATCTTTACCAATTTGAATGAAGCGTTTAATATTACATTGACATTTCGTAAATTGAACTTAAATGTGTATTAAAATTATCCGAAACAATTTTCGGGTAAATACATATAACCTTATTGCTTAAGTATGTAGCAATCGAGTGAAGGAGATTTTATCTCGGCTATAAGGTTCGGGTCGGCTTACTAAAGGAAGTAGATAACTTAGATGGCTAAGATGCATCGCAAAAGGAAAACAACTAATGGTTATTTGAAAATGTTAGTTCTATCACAGACATGCGTTTAGTTATATCAAAAATTGTAATATTCCCTAAATAACAGGAGTTAAGTGCGAAAATTGCTTGGCGTTGTGGAAGAAACCATGGTCGATATTTGACTCCTTTTAGTTGATAAAATGGCTGATGACGACAAAGCGAAAAAAGATTTTAATGACATTTTGAGCAACATAAACAGAAAGTTTGAAATAATTCATACAAAATGGGAAAGCGATTCCAAACAATTCGAGATAAAATTAAGAACCCAAATACCACGGGATAACGAAGATTTTAATAGTTTGTGTGATGAATGGGTGGATTTATTTTCTGAAGTTACAAATACTGTTTGGGCGAAAAAGATATCAAACACAGGTCCAAAAATAAGGTTTAGAAAACAGTATCAATGTTGGACACAAGGCGGGAAAGTAATTCAAAAGGAGTTATTATTTGATGCAAGGAGATGTAAAGCCACTTTGGACATGAAAGTTTTAACAGATAATCCTTTGTCTAGAAGAAAGAACAAACATATCAGAATGGGTTTAAATGTTGTGGTAAAAGTAAGTACCAAAATTATTTTATTTGTGAAGGAAATACAAGGTTAGCAATTTTTTTTAGATGAATTTTTATCATCTTCATTCAGTTGACACGACACAACATTTTGCATTTTTTGTTCATAATTGTGACCCACAATTAGATGTACCAAAGCCTGTTATTCAGCCAAATGAAAGACTTCCACAATTAATAGCAGCGATGGTGCAAAATGGTCCAAGTGTTTCTCAAAAGGCAGCTGAGAAAGCAGAAAAATGTATTGCCAGGCTGAATAATAACGAACAGAAACTACATACTAATCCACAACAACTGGTTGTAAGTTATGCAGGAGAAAATTCACAACAACTTTTACTTCAAGATTCATTAAATCTAGAATCTCAATCTGTAGAATTGGTACAGAATGTTTCGTTACAAACTTTGGAGAATGTAAAGTTGGAAGGTCAATCTCAGGTACAACATAGCTGTACACAGTTTGTTGTTACACCCCAATTTGACATGTCCGAGCATTTTTTAATGTGTCAGCCTCTAATGTTCGAGACTTCTCAAGTTATACCATTGTCTACACATAGTTTGCCTTCCCATTTTGTGCAAGTCCAATCAACAATGCATAATCAAAATAGCCAATTTTTATGAATTAATATATTTGTAAAATGTTGGGTTTATAGATTTTATATAGCCTGCTATAATCCACTTATCTGGCAATTATAATCATAAACAGTATGCATTGACCATGTCAGAAAGTGATGAAACCCTATCTATAACTAACCCATAACTATATAGATATAAGATATTCTTTAGTGATGAGCCAGAACACTTCCATTAAAGAGACAGTCCTTTCTTGGAAGATGAAAATCCATAATACCTAAGTTCATTTCATTTGTTTAATAAAACTCAGTATATTAATTTTTTGACACAAGGCCTAGGTTTTGCAGTCTGTTAACTACACTCTTGCACAAATGCAGTTGTATAGCACCTATAAAATATGGCCATATATTTTGTGTATATAAGTTTGTCCCGTGATGGCTGGTTATAATGAGCCAAGCAGTCATACTCAAACACCATTTAACGAAATAATTACAGTAATAAAAACAATGGGTTCATTTAATATTGAAATATACTAGATAGTGTATGTTACAAGATAAGATAGAACATGGAACATTATGCAATACATCAAGGAGCATAATTTGATGGGATTTCAATATTGCCATGTATTGGCCCATATAATGAATTAAAGCTGACTAGAATAAAGGGGAGGGGGATGCGGGACTGTAAAATACAGACAAATTGGTGGCAGGATTCAGTTGAGCATGTGTGTATTCAATTTTTCTGTTTGCGATTCGAGCACTTGAATTATGGTAAGGATTTAATGAAAAAGCTGTTTTCATCTTCAATTTTGATTGTCAAATTAGTTTTTAAGTTTAAACATTAGTAATATTAAATGGTTAGTGTACATTTTTGCCAGTGCATAAACAATGGTTTCTTAGATATTGCATTTTGTGAGGTAAAGTTTGTTTCAGAAGGTATTGCATTCCTTGGCACTGCTGTCGGAACACATTTCTGCATGCAGTATCATTTTCCTAAGATAGTCAATCCAAACAGCACAACATATCCTATGGATGTCTATTAAATGGATATCAGATGAATGTCTATACAGAGTGTTTACGATCTTGGGAACTTATTTCTAATGAGAAGTGGATTGCTAAAAATTTATCTTCGTAAAAGTTCCTTGGAAGGGAGAATATTTTTTTAAATAATCCACAAAATTTTTTGAATAATGCCGACATATTAAATTCACCCCATTTATATGCCAAACTTATAGCAGGGTTGGTGTATAAATATGTACAATAAATAGGTATCCCTCTATACATATATACCACTTGAACATCCTTAAAATGAATATCCCTTTACTGGATATCCATAGAATATGTATATAAGTGTAATGGAATATGGATACACACAGGATATCCGTCATTTAAATAAAGTATTCAGAAATTATTATAGATCATAGAGTCCAGATCCGAATATTAGATGACGTCAACATCAGGTTTTAAGTGCTGTGCTGTCTAGCTCCCTTCTTGTATGAAGCTGCATCCATTACAAATAGCAAGACACGTCCTTTATTATTTTCATAGTTCTCGCCCCATAATATTTTAAGACTGCTATCCACATATTCACATATGAATATTGGTTTTCGTTTTTTAATATTACTAATAGAAAAATTTTAACAGCAATTTATAGATCGTTGGATACTTGGTGAAAACGCACTCATAACTTGACCTAGATAAAAATACCCTCTTCACATAGATATCGTAGAAGGGTTAGGGGAGATTAAATAAAAGTCTGGATATAATATTATATTGTTAACACCTAATGAATTGTATATGCTAAATACCTAAAATATTTCTTTTCGTGTGCTTATTTGTTTACTTTGTTGTAGTACGGAATGTGTTCTTTAGTTTTTGACATATAAAAAGAGTGGATTCATTTTATGAGAATATCAAAAGTTAAATTAATTGACTAAAATTTATACCACTTTATTTTTTATTAAAATATGCAATAATTCCTGTTGTGAGTACATCTGTTTCTGGAATCTAATATTCGGATCAGGACTCTATACATCATATACAAATGCTTACTGAATATCCCTCATGTAATAATAATAACACCACATATACATAGTACAATGGATACACACTTAATATTCGGTATATAGTGCAGGTAAACTCTCTCACAGTTAATTCCACTACCATGACTGGGACTCGGTTCCAGAACTTTTTGGTGAGAACCAACTATGTTGACTCTTGAGCATCAGTCATCAAGGAGTTTCCTAACATATTTATCGGATATGTGTGCTGTCTAGGTATATATTGACATGATATTGCCCCAGGTATAAAGTTCACATTAAACTAAGGCTTTGTTTATTAAATTTGGTGTATTTTTTTTAAATAAAAGGACTACTAAAATGGAAAGGTTTGCTATAAAACATAAAGTAAGCAATTTAAAAAAGGAAAAAATACAAAAATTTTATTATGGATAGCCAGAGTAAGACCAAAGAAAACTTTGTTAATATTTTTAAATTTTAAAAAGAAAACAGCAATTTTGAAAGGAAGAAAATCAAAAAAATATTAAGAGAGAAGTAAAGATTTTTTTGAGAAAGATATAAAACAAAACAATTAAAGGAGAAAGTATTTGATTGAGAAAGCAAATTGAGAATTTTTTGGAACTATCGTTAAAAAAAGCCCCATTTAATAAATTTAGATTATATTCATTTTTCTCTAAATTTTTTAAATCATTACACTCATTTTTGAAAAAAATTTTTTAAAAGAAATAATTATGCAGCCGCTCTCGATAATCAAAATATTCCTTAAAAAAACCCATATCTCCTTCCATTTCATATGGCATCAGTAAAATTTAAAATGTCCCTCTTCAAATGAGCAATAGATCTTGTTGGGGTAGGAGTGACATTTTCTAAAGCAAACGACAGCACAGTAACACATTAGAAACTCTTGTTTATAAGTAATGCGTATAATTATTAAAAAAATTCCTCTCCTGAAAATTGTGATAAAAGAAAGTGTGGTAAGTATATGAATGTCAGGTAAAATTTGCTAAATTTTAATTCCTTTGCTAGTATTTTATATAGATATTTGTCATTTTTAGATTCTAGACTGTGCATATATAAATATATTTTTATTTGTCGTTTTAGATGATATATTTTCTTAATGGTTGGTGTCAACTTATTGCTAAACAACTAAAATTTATATATAAGTTTTCATATATGTACCTGTGTTTAAATTAAGTGTTTTTTGCATGTAAATTATAATCAATGTATAGACTGACTTGTGTATTAAAATAAAATTTTTATGATCTGTGTTAACTCTGCTTTATTTAGTGTGTAAGATAAAAGGTAATGTGAATATGTAATCTATTCTTGGATTGTAATGTACTATTTTGCTTCAATAAAGTGGTTTATTTTGAAAAATAACTTTTTTTTAAGTGAGGCATCTCATTGTATGTATTGTTGATATAGTGGGTACACACTACAGTACAAACTTCATACTGAAAGATTTCATTATAACTAGAGAAGGGAGGTAGCAAAATATGTTCATGCATATGTATATAACACAATTATCTTCCCTTGTGGTTATTTTGGCAAGTTTGGTAACATCCAATATTAATACGAAGAGGGCTGAGAGTATTGGCATGATCACAAGAGCTTGAAAAAAGCTTTAAAATGTCATAGATGTTAAATAGATATGTAAACTCATAAACTGGCAAAACCAAAAAAATTCTTTTAACGTGAAGGAATGTTAATACCAAAAAAAATAAATGAAAAAGCACCCCACATCCCTTGTCGACATTGGTGGTCTACTACTCTGTGCAAAAGTCTCAAGCCCTTTAGATAAAAAACAAAAAAGTTTTGAAAAAGGTCGAAAAGATGTTAAATATGCAAGGCATAAACTGACAAAACCAAAAAGTCCGTATCTCATAAAGGGATGTAGATATCGAAAAAAATAAATGAAAAACACTTCCATTTCCCTGTCAAGTTTGGCAGCCTGCTATCCTGTGCAAGTCTCGTAGTCCTTTTGGACAAAAAACAAAAAAAGTTTTGAAAAAAATTCTCTAAAAGATCAAATGGATGTTAAATATGTAAAGTTATAAAATGACAAAACCAAAAAGTCCTTGTAATTCGTGATGTAGATATTAAAAAAAATAAATGAAAAAACACTCCCACATCCCCTGTCGACATTCGGGGCCTACTATCCTGAGCAAAAGTCTCGAGTCCTTGAACGAAAAACAAAAGTTTTGAAAAATATCTTTAAAAGATCGAATAGATGTTAAATATGTAAAGTATAAACAAACAAAACTAAACAGTCGTTATAACTCGTGAAGGGATGTAGATATCGAAAAAGCACCCCTCATCTCCATGTTGACTTTGGCAGCCTACTATCCTGTGCAAAACTCTCAAGCCCTTTGAGCAAAAAAGAAAATTTTGAACAAATTCATTAGATTGATATTAAAAAACACGCGCTAATGGGATATTTGTTTGAAAATGTTTCTTCAGACGTTTACCATATAGTATATCTACATAAAAGTTGTCTCCAGAACTTATTGCTGCCTTCCAATCTCCATTTATAACTTTGTTGTGTATTTATTATAAAAACTAATATAGTTTCTAAATTTTGGCAAAAATGAAAATCCATTTGTTAAAAAAATGACCAGTATCTGCAGATGATACTGGTATGCAATAATGTTGACATTTGTGGGTTCACTTTTTTACAGGTAAGAAAGTCCACTATAAGGTACATAGTAATAAACTTTCGATTACTGTTTAAAACCTTTAATTTCTTTTCCTATCCATTGCAAAACCCCTAGATATTTAATTGAAAAAGGTTAATTGTCACCTTCATAATCGTTTTATTATATAAAAATGAGTCTATAGATTAATTAACTTCTTTCAATTTTGATCAATTACAATTAATTACATTATTCCTATTTTGATAGTAATATGAAAAAAAAAAACAAAAAAATTATATTTAAATCATATTAAGTAAATAAACTTGGGATACAAAACATATTCATTATGTTGAAATATAGTATACAGTACATATAAAATTCACAGAATTGACCAATTTTAAGTATCATTTAAAATAATCATCTGTAGTTTTAATGAAATCACTTTCTATTCCCTTTAGATGTGGAGTTTCAGTTTCATTTTCATTACTAAAATAATACTGAACATGATCTTCATAAAAATCCATCACTTTTTTATGATTTTCATCAACCTCTATGCTTTTTGGTAAATTCTTTAAAGATTTAATAATGGAATTTACTTTTTTCACAAGTTGGTTTAATTTTTGTGTCTATTATTTCCTTCTGTTTCTTGCATTTCGCCAAGAATACTTGTTCCTAAAAGTAAATGATGATCCATTAGGGTAGGTACAATTTTTTTAAAATTTTCTTGATATGAATATCTATATCCACACAAGATTGTCCTCAATGATAATAAGCATTTAAATTGGCTATAAAATTCATTTCAGATGGGTGCAAAAAATATATAAAACTTACTCTTAATAATTCCTTTTCTAACTCTGTGACTTCCGTTTTCAATTTTATTATATCCTCATCAGAAAAATGCTCAATTTTATGTTGGTCTTCTTCTAGTACTACATTTTTGGGTATTGCAAAAATTTTTCTGGCTTCATTCTGTACAAACAATAAATTTGATTTAAGTATATGAACTCTGTATTATGTTTTATGCAAGAGGTTATTTTAAGAAAAATTGAGGAAGAGGCAAGCCTACAGCTAGGATGCTAAAAAGGTTATAATTTTATAAGAACAGAACCTCTAAGTTGTCTCTAGCAATGAGAAATGTTTACAGAATTTAAGCATGGTGTTTGTTTTAATTTTATTAGATGGGAGAGATGTAGTGTTATTGAAAAAGATTTAAGATTTTAGATTTTTTACATATATTTCTTAACAAAGACAATTGTTTATAGATATTCGATAGATTTAGATATACAGAATTTTGTTACATTTTTTACTCACTTTAAACTTATGTAGAGGTATTTTGGCACTTTCCATATATGCAGCATAAAATTCTGCAATTTTTTGCTCTCGTAAAACTTTATCATATTTCGCTGCCTCTAAAGCCGTTTCTATTTCAGTTAATGCCATTTTTACTGCTTGACTTGTTTGTTCTTTAACTGCAACAAATTTAAAAACATTATAAATTGTTAGGTTATACAACATTTACCTTACAATCCTCGTACAATTCGGTCGAACTGAAACCATAGTATTGCTTTTCATATTCATCGTCTCTTAATCTATCCTCTTCCAACATTTTTTTAGATTAATTATTTCAATTATTTAAATACAAAATTTTAAATTTATTCTATGCAACGAAACAGCTACTTTAAAAGCGCTTCTTCTTCTTCTTAATTTCAAATGTTGTTCTGTGATGTGATTGCCATCAATGACAGTTTCACCACTAGCACAGAGATCAGCTAGGTATTCTGTGCCAATAGACACAGTTACCAGATGTACTCTTAGGACTGCATTCTCATCAGGTAGCCAACATAAACTGCTAATAGCATTTAAACTTGTTCTAATTGTTTATAACTTATAACAAACGTAAACAATTATCTCATTTTAAATCATATGCAAATTTTAATAGGCGAAATACGGTCAAATTTATTGTCTATTTTTTTTATCAGCAGGCAATACGAATTTAATTTGTTTTTTATTTAGTCAGTACCGTTTAACCGTTGATTGAAGGAATTAACTCTCACAAAACTGTTTTACTTTGTTTAGGTATCTAAGTCTGTATACAATAACTTGTGTTAATGTTTATTTTTAAAACGCTATGAACAAAAGGTCAATTGTATTATAAGTTAATTACTTGGAATAATAATTAATCTTCGAAGGTAATTCGTGTATTTGTTGAATACGTTCTGTGAGAGGGGTCTTCCTGAAATATCAAATTTAATCATATACATGAATCCCTCAAGGAACAGAGTTCTTATGTACATATTTGAAGTCGTAAATTAAATAAAGATGAAATCAAAATGCACAGACAATATAATATATAGTGGTAGCGAACTCACAGATAAAATAGTAGCAATTTCTAATAGTAACAATTATAAAATAAATTAGATCAAGAGTCAGAATGAAAGCACATGTCTGGTCTCCTGTCTGTGTCATAATTCATTAACAAACGGAGATGTTATGTTTTTTTATAGATCATAGTTTCGCCATTTATTGGCAAGGAAACTTTGCCATTTTAACCAAATCTCATCAGATTTCTGGTTGTACTTTGGCAAACATTACCAGTTAAATTTGCGATTCAGCTAAATAAGTTTGCTAGTACCATTTAAGTCATATTCTGGCTTATTTCTATATAGCATTATTACCGAAAACATATGCCAAATTGCCGCCATGTTTTCTATAAAACAAGAACAACCCGAACGGCGGCCTTTATGTTGATTTTCAATATTTTGTTAAATTTACCTTTAAAATAACGTTTTAATTTACTAATTCTATATTTTAATTAGTTTTGATAACCTTGCCATCGATTGTGCTCTTTGAAATTTCAAATGTATGGTACTAATATAGGTTTAAAATTAATTTAATTATACTTAAAACATAAGTATTTCAGGGGCCCTCTTTGTTTCTATGAGTATTTTATTTGACAACAACCTTTAAAACTAAAACATAACCACACTTGAATAATTAATATTTGAGACGATTTTAAGATACTTAAATAATTTCTATAAATAGCCAATCTGGCACTAGATTATACTTTCGCCATACAAATCATTTCGTAACCCTGCTAGCATTAAAACAGTCATAATAATCAAAAAGCTATGCTAATCCCAATGTAGGCTAGTGATCATTTAGCTCCAGTTATGTTTCGATGCCCACAATATTATTCCTTATTTTGACCACCATTGGACATCCAGATCTCCTGAAGACATCCTGAGGAAGAAGTTTTATACATCCTTGGGATATCTTTAGGCAGCCTATACGTACATATAATATCCTGATGATATCAGTAAAACCTTGTCCGTCATCAGAATATCCAGTGGATAGCCTTGTGCTGCCTGGATAATTACCTTTACTAGACAGCACAAAAGCTATTCACTGGACGTCCTGAGAATGTAAGACAGAGTTTTACAGATATCCTTAGGATATCATGCGATTACCTCAGGAAGTTCCTTGGGATAACTATGTTCAAAAATATCACTATCAGTGTCGATGCATTTGTCAGCTTGTGTGGATCGCATGTGTAGCTAGTTTATCCAGTGGATAGCCTTGTGCTGCCTGGGCAATTACACTAGGCAGCACAAAAGCTATTCACTGGACATCTTGAGAATGTAAGACAAGGTTTTACAGATATCCTTAGGGATATCATATGCGATTACCTCAGGAAGTTCCTTGGGATAAATATGTTCAAAAATATCACCATCAGCGTCGATGCATTTGTCAGCTTGTGTGGATCGCACGTGTAGCTAGTTCGAGTGCACGTTGATTATCTGATATGAGAACTTCAGAATTGATAATTCGAGTAAGTAATTCCTGTTAAGTTGTTTCTGTCATGTATTACATAAACATTTTTTTTCGTCACTGATACATTGTGTTTAATTTACTAGCTAACTAATAAAACTAATTTCTCCGTAATGGTTGAGAATCGTACTTATGCTTTTAGTACATCTTTTTGTCTATTTTGACCCCCGCAGAACCCATTCAAGTATTGCAGTTTCTTCCCCAAACACCCTGTAGAATAATTACCACAATTTTTAGATAATTTAAATATACCACCTATACATGTAAATATATCTATTTAGACTGAGTTTTATTTAAAATTTGCTTGATCTATATTTCCTATGGCTCAGTAATAAGATAAACTGGGGGTTATGGGATGTCAATTTTGAAAAAAAATGGTGACAAATTTATACTGAATTTTGCAAAAGGTGAGAATAATTTTTTAAACAAAAAAACCTGGATTTGAATAAATATATTTAATCTTCAAATAATTTTATTTTATATATATGTACACCCTGTATACATACATATAATTTTATTAATTATTTATTTATATATACATCCGCGGATGGGGTTTACAAGAGGTGAAATTGCTAAAATGTTCAACTTTTCGAGAAAAAAGTTATTATACTTAAAAAGTTTTTGCTTTCCTAAACAATACGAGTCATGTTATTGAAAAACTTTATATTTTTTATATATAGGCTTTCCATAATTTGGATCTCTCCAGAATATTAATATCCCGTCAAGATATTCATGGTCTAACCATTATGGACATCCATAGGATATAAATGCTTTGAACATTAATGGGATACTGATATCCCGGCAGATTATCCATAGTCGATCAGTTACAGACATCCATAGGATTTCCATAATTTGGATCTCTACAGGATATTAACATCCTGTCAGGATATTCATGGTTTAACCATTATGGACATCCATAGGATATGAATACTTTGGACATTAATAGGATACTAATATCCCGGCAGTATATCCATAGTTGATCAGTTGCAGACATCCATAGGATTTCCATAATTTGGATCTCTTCAGGATATTAACATTCCGTTAGGGTTGTCCTTGGGATGACCTGGGGATAATTTTTGTGGGCTAATCCAAAATCAAGATCACCGGGACTAAAAGAGGATATCCTGAGGAGATCTTGTGCTGTCTGGGATAATGCCTGCGGTAATAGATTTGACTCCCTTGTTCATGTTCATTGACCAAAAACTGTATTATAAGTATGATGGATGTCCATTTTATTTGACAACAACCTTTAAAACTAAAACATAACCACACTTGAATAAGTAATATTTGAGACGATTTTATACCTAAATAATTTCTGTAAAAGCCAAACTGCAGATTATACTGTCGCCATAAAAATCATTTCGTAGCTAGCATTAAAACAGTTATAATAATCAAAAAGAAAGTTAATCAATGTAGACTAGTGATCATTTGGCTCCAGTTACGTTTCGATGCCCAGAATATTATTCCTTATTTTGACCACCATTACATCTTTAAAACCTAATAATGCGATTTGTATAATAGCCACTATAACCAAACAGTGAATCTTTCTAGGAACTGTAACATCATAATGTCCAAACTTCAACTTGTTGTACTGCTTGGGAAGTTACATCAAGGTATCTTTGTGCGGGAGGGGATTATTTGGAGACGGACACATCCAATATCGGAGTAAAATAGGATTAATTTCTGCTTTAGAAAAAATCCTAGCTCATCGATTAGGCACAGAACCCGCGACTTCAGGGTGAGAGGCAAGTGTCTTTATCACTCTAACACGAAGCCACTTTATATCACGTCTCTTGAATGGTTGTTTTCGCAATTCAATTCCTTAGTTTTGCTGATTTTATAATTTTACGTTGCTCTCGATACGTCATATACATATAGTATACATAGATGAAGTTCATGATACCTAGGCATTTCTCATGGTAACGCCAACGAGTAACGTCAATGGAATGCATTCACTTATTCAAATAGGGTCTACGAGTTTGCCGATTTAAATAAAACAGTTACTTGTTTTTTTTTTAATCAAATTTGAGATCTACTATAAAATAATTTTCGAAAATTGCAAATTTTTTATGTATCTGAAATAAATGATTTATTTATTTCTCTAATATAGGCGGCAGCAAAAAATATTCAATTTTCTTGAAATTCTCTTTTTGTTGGTCATGTAGAGGAGAATGAATTATGGATATTCTGTACAGGGTAGGTAATTCTGTATAGATGTAACAGATTTCTGACCTTATAATTAAAACAATTAAAAATTTTAATTATGCAGGTTTTGCAGTATTTGGCAATTTATTGTGAAATGCCACTTTTTTTCGCTAATAGCTATTAAGTATTTCTGTTGAAAATAAGATATGTTATTCGAAATACTAATACTTTAAAAAATATATTTATGATTTCGGAGCAATCAACTTGCAAAAAATAATTTTAAAAAATTCAAATTAATATAGGTATTAATTTATTGTATAGAAGGGATGTTCCAACAAAATAAATTTGTATTTCCGAAATAGTATGGAAGGCCAATTGCATTCTAAGCAACTTTTCTGTTGGAATTTTTACATATCTTGGAAAAATAAAGTACCTACCGTATTAGTGACGATTTGTATAAATTGACATCGATCAACTCATTTTTGTTGTATCTTAGTTTTACATCAAGGATGGAATCCCCATATGCCATATTCCAAAATTTTACAATTTGTTGTCTATTACATCTCTTGTTACATCGATCCTGGTACACAGGGTGTGTAAAGCTACCAGGCTTTTACGATCCACGTATACCAATATAATTCATGTAACTTGTCTGGCCCATGCCTTGCAATCTATACTACGAGTAATGCCCTGAACACAGCAAAGGAGATTTCATGAATCGTTAAGACACTCGAGGTATGTCTGTATTTTAATTGTTCCGTACAAACGAGTGTTATTGTCTATTAAACGATGTGCCGGCTCTGCATTCGCGGAAATTGTCCCATGTCTACAGATGATTTTGAAGAAAATCTGAAACCATTGCCCCATTTACTCCGCACGCAGTCAAAGAAGTAAGGGCCGATGACGTATTATCTAGGGCGGCGGTGGAAATTTAGGCTAATGTCAATATTCTCAGTATTGGAGCATGGGACCCAAGCGATACATTAAAGGCGTAACTATCAGGACCTTAAATGAAGAAGATTTTGCAGAAAAAAAAATTGCTAATTTGCGAAAAAAAGTTGTTTGAAAAAATTAAAAAATTATTTTTTTAAACGATCTGTAAAATATTTGTGAAACATTTTTTCAGAATCAGGTGGAAAATATAAGTTCACATTTCAAATTTCATCGAAAAATATTGGTTTTCTATAAAGTTACACCGTTTTGAAGTTTGCAAAAGTGAAAAATGAATCTAAAATAAAATTTCAAAAACGGTGTAACTTTTATAGAAAACCAATATTTTTCGATGAAATTTGAAATGCGAACTTATATATTCCACCTGATTCTGAAAAAAATGTTTCACAAATATTTCATAAATCGTTTAAAAAAAAATACCTGGGGGGCCATTAATTTTTCCAACTTTTTTCGCAAATTTCAAGCGCAATTTTTTTCTGCAAAACTTCTTCATTTAGTCCTGATAGTTACGCCTTTAAGTATCGCTTGGGTCCCATGCTCCAATACTGAGATATGACATAGCCTAAATTTCACCAGCCGCCACTGCGTATTATCTATAACATCTGCGTCGTTGATTGAAGTATTATTTATTTCAATCATAAATATAAAGTATGATTCTGTGTTTTAATCAATGCCAGGCCAAACATTTAGTTAGTCTTATGATGTTCTAAATAAATGGGGATTTTGGTCTGATTAATAATAGTTATGACACGTCCCATTTTTATGGAATGCGGACTCATCAGCAGAGGTAGGATTTACCAATCGAATATGACGTAAAACCAGGGTTGGCTTTAGGTGGATATGTGTCAAATTTGCTCGACGTCGACAGATGAAACTGGAGCATGAAAACTTTCGCAAAGTCATCACACTCATATCCGGTGTAACAAAGTCTAACTCTTTGCCGTTTAAAATGTCTATTACACCTGTAATCGTAACAAATCCGGAATTTTTTTAAATCGGTTTGAAATTTTGTTTGGACCCTCGCAATAATTTCTCCTTGTTATTGAAAATTGTATTGTCGAAGATCGAATACAACGTTTATTGCATCAACTGTAGTAATTTCTGATGTTGGCTGGTATTGAAAATTCCGTATGGAAAGAGAAATTCGTGAAAAACTTCCGTGTATGTCTCCAGATTTTCTTGAACAGTTGGATCCATAAATGCCTGTTGCGCCTGTGAAATAGCAACTGCGTCATTTGAATGTAACTGCTGTATTAAGGATTTCACATTTTCAAAATGATAATAATAGTACGATGCTATCTCTAGTCAAATTCCCCATCGTGTTATAATGGATTGTGGAGATAATGAAGTATTTGGTAGAATTTCATGAAATAACCGTACACGACTTGGTGCTTTAAGAAAAAGTTTCTTTACACTAGATATCAAATTATCAACATTATGGTAGCACCCCTAATGCTTCAGCAATCCTGTGAAGCCCATGTGGTAAACATGTATGAAGTATATTCTAATGTTTCCTTCAAAATTCTTCCAGCAACATTCATATAATTCACTCCATCGGTAAGAAATAATAAGAACTTGTCCTTATTTTCTACATATTTGTCATCCCAAAACTCTTGTAGACTTGAATTCACTACTTCCGTTATAGTGTGTGAATTTGTAGCTTCTAAAACTTTAGGGGCAATCAAGTGCCCGCTCATTGAACAATTTTCCTCCAATGCACCCACTAACACATTCGCTACCTTAAACCCGCACGCATTAGTGGTTTCGTCCACATTAAGCTAGATGTACTTCCCATTAAGCTCAGAAGAAATTTTATGTCTAATATTTTCACACTCCGTTGATAAATATTTTTTCTTAGTGTAGACCCCGAAGGCACGTTAACATTGCTATATTTGCCACATATTTCCAAAAATTGTTTAGATTCGACCACGGTATATTACATCCTATCATGAATTCCACTAAATATAGGTTAAAATTACGTTGCATGTCACTATAAATAAAGCCACCTACGCTCCGTTTATGGTTTTCTGAGGAAATATGTCTATTAATATTTGTGTTGCATGACCAAGAAATTGCTTTGTTACATCTAATGCATTACAATTGTCTACCATCAAATTGTAAATCGGCAATATCGTGAATACAAGAATTTTATTGTAGCTTCCGTCGGTTTAGTACGTTGTGACATTTTAACAGCGCATTTTTAGTACCTAAGTCCGAATGAATAATGAATCCACGTTATGCAACATACTGTTTGATCATGTTATATGTTTTCTTCTCGAGTGCCGGCCGTTGGCCATCAGTAATGTAAATTACCAATAATTAATTACCTGTAATTTAAAAGAATCTATTACGCATTACATTTTAATTTAATATAGTGCATTTCCTGACAAAACTAAGTTACCATGAACATTGTAAAATTAAATAAAATACAATCAATATGTTTTTGTAGTTTGGGAAGGTTTCAGTAGGTATTTGAAATATATTATATTCTAGGGGGGCGGCGGCGCGGGCCCCGGAAAAAATTCCCCCCCCCCCCGCGCGGGGCGCCCGGGGGGGGAAGGAAAAAAAAAAAAAACCCCCGGGGGCGGGGGGGGGGGGTTGGACCCCCCCCCCCCCCCCGGGGCCCCACGCAAAAATTCAATTAAAACCCGGCCCGCCGGTTGGGAGGGGTTCTAGGCCCCTACCCCGGGAAAGGAGAATTTATTTTTTTAAGGAGATCTGTAAAAGCCATCCCTGGGAACCGATCGGCAAATCCACAGTATGCTTATGAGAATAATTTTCTTAAAGAATTTCTTTTAGTGTAATACTGAATTATTAGTTGATCATCTACAACGTTCTATCCCACGATTAAAATCGAGAGGTAGGAATTCGCGATGTAACTGAATATGAAAATTTATTCTTTAATATTATCCGCTGTACTGTTGTTCTTGAAACTTCTACATATTGGCTTGATTCTCTGGTAGGTATTAACATTTGAGTTTTCAACTACAGCTGTCATAACAATTCCAATTTCTTCATTTAGAACAGAAACTGATTTTCTATTGTTTCAAATAATTTACCTACAGGCCCGGACTGGGCCTGGGGTCTAGGGAGCGTCGTCCCCTGCGTCTTTCTATCCCTAGGTCCTCAGCGCCTTAGAGAATCTCAGAGCGTTACTAATAATTGCTGTAAAATAATACCGAAAATATGATCGATTCTTTATGCAATAATACTAATACTACCACTACCACTAATGTAAAGAGTTGACAATATTAACTTTTGTTTTTAAATTTTTTTTTAAACCTACTTGATCTCTTATTTTTGTTTTGTATAGAGGGTGATCAGCTGAAAATTCTATTTTTGAAATCCATTTCTTATTCTTACAATCATAGCAAGAAAAAAAATTAATCGGTAGCATATTTCACCAAGTTTACGTAATATGTGCTATGACTGATGAGTCTTGTGTCCATCTTAAAGAAGATACAGGGGCGCCACATAGTTACATTTTTAATGGGACACCCTGCATATTTGGATAGCACTTTTCCACCCCATTATAGATATACATGGTGTCCCAAGTTAACTCTGCACCATTGCTAACTTCGTTATTTTTGAAGTTATGAAGTCGGTCAAATTAGCAAACTAGTAGGATTTGTTCGGCTGTTTACGATAGTGAAAATAGAAAAACATGCACTACTGTCTTAAAGTTGTACATAAAAAAGGTATAAGCCTTTAAATTATTCTTCAAATGAAAGGAACTCGAGCTGATTAATCAGAACAATCACATTGACTTTGTAAACAAAAAACGACATTTGTCAAATTATTTTTATTACACAACTAGCTTCAT
>JANEYF010003710.1:10000-17500 GCA_029963845.1 Rhamnusium bicolor | reverse complement strand
TTATTTATAATTAGTACTAGTAGTATGTTAAGTTATGTATTGCTGGGCATTGTTAATAAGAGTTATTTATTTTTCACCGACCGTTTAATATTATTAAAGCAGTTTAAATTGTTTATCAGTTATCATCGTTAGATTGTTTGTATTGTTTATAAATCTTTGAAGTACTTCCGGTATCGTATAAATGTCTATTTACATTAAACACTTAAACCCGGAGCTGTTATAAACAATATGTTTAACGAATAATTAATTAAAATAAGGATAATTAATTAGTTAAATAATACCAAAATAATACATATAGGACTATTGCCCAAAATTAATTTTGGAATGGAAATTGTAGATTATTTTGCCATTTAGACCATGTATTTTATTTTTCTAGTAAAATATTATTTAGTTTATAAATAAAATTCATTTTTAAATTGTACATTCAAAAAATAACGGTCTATATTGAAAAACTGCAAGCCTGAATACAAGCAGAGATAAGGTAGTTTTTATGTGTAATTTAACTCCTGTACTTGTGAACCGCGCAGATTTTTGGGACAAAAACTCTTTAAAAAGGGTATAAATACAGACGTCCCGAACTCGAATGGACAGTGTTGGAATCCTGCAGATGAAATTCGAAGGAATATCACCTGCGAGTAGTGGCTGGTGGATTTAGATTATACAATATATTAATATTCTAGCATGGAACCCAGATAATATTTTAAGGTACGGCTATCAGTACTGATTAAACAAGTTTTGCAGAAAAGAAAATAGAAAAAAAGTTACAAAAATATGCTGCCACCCCAGATTACCTCTAGACCATTAGAACAATAATCACAAATTAACTAATATGTATATTTTTGACTTTAGCTAAAATAGGGGAATTTGATTAGGGTCAAATTTTATTTTTTTCCATAATCAGAAGAAAAATTTCACCCCGTTTTTTTTTTGGTATGTAAATCAGTTAATATTTTGAACTCATACACTAGTAAACTAGCAAATTTGCATCTCTCTGAAGACTAAATGTTTTGACTCTGGCCATTTGCAAATGAATTGAGACCTCTTGCGGTAGTAATAAAGCCAGGATTAATAGTCTGTCATTAAAATTGATGGTTAAACTCAGACGCTAGGAACTTATTGTTCTGACGCTCACCGTTCCGGCCCCTGCTGATTGTTAACGATTTGAGACCCCTTGCCGTAGCAAATAAGCTGGGACTAACTGTGTGTAACTCAGACTTTGTATCGAACTCAGTAAGGTCATCAAATCCGCTCTTAAAGGCACAACCATTCACGTCTTGTAACCGTATATATAGGGCACTCCAGAACAGACCTGCTGTAAAAGCAAATTTAAGTACTATTGATATAGAGTAAACATGTCTTGTATTTCTTCCCGCTAGTAGTATTTTTATGTATCCGCTTGTTCGTATTTGCTTAATGTATACACCGATACAGTCGCCATTTTAGAAACACGCTTATTTCTACTTGTGTATGGCAATTGGTTTTGTTTGAAGTGTAGGAATTTTATGAACATTTGAATTTACCGCCTTTAGTTGGTACATTTATTTTTATTAAATTAACACTGATGTTGGTATTATGAAGCGACCCGAAACAGGTCGGAAAAATCCGAGGGTGTGTGTAGATGGACGCCAAAAAAATTCTGTCTTATCGTGTTATGTTTCTCATGAATTATTATGAATAAAGTTGTTTCGTTATATAATAAGTGTTTTCACCAACCTGGACTGTGCCACAATCTTCAGAAGTGGGATACGGAAGTGAGACAAAGCGTAGAACTGTGTTTTATACGATATTAATAATGACGGACAGTGATGATGATGGCCAAGCTTCAGTTCATAGCGACATTGTGAATACGAGTACCACTATGCCTCAGTTAACTGTCGAGGATCTTGTTCAAACAACAGTTAGGACAATTATGTTATATGATAAAGCTCAGCATCCACCTGATTTGAATAATCCACATGCCAGTGCTAGTGCTAGAAACGATGAAAACCGTGTGTCTGTGACTAAAACTTTTAGCAACCATGAAATCGCAGCCTCATTCCCTAAATTTACTGGTCATAATCAAAATATTATTTTATGGCTGCAACGTATTGACGCAGTGCAGAAAGTTTATAAAATTCCAGATGATGTCATACAATTAATAGCCGTTGGAAAGTTAACCTGTTAAGCAAAGACCTGGTATCAGTCCAAGGTAGATTTCGTGACAATGGACTGAGAAACATTAAAGAGAGAAATGCGGAAGATGTATTATATTAACTCAGATACTATTACCCTACGAAGACAAATTGAAAAGAGACGATGGAAAATTAATGAAAAGATTCTAATTATTACCATGTCACAGTGACATTAGGAAATAATGCAGGAGTACCAAAAAGTGAAATGATTAATTATTTAATAGATGGTTTTGATAATAAACAATTGCAAACTCAAGCACGTCTGTTTATGCATCAGTTTCACAGCCTAGAAGATCTCTTTAACGTTATGAATAATGTTATATGTGATGATAATATGTATTCTCACATATTCTCACATACGTAGAAACTCCAGTGTGAAAAATAATGCTTCTTCAAGTCAACCAGCAACAATTTTAAGATGTTTTAATTGTAATAGGGAAGGCCACAAACTTTCAGAATGTGATATATCAAAAGGGGAGAAGGTTCTTGTTTTCATTGTGGGAAAATGGGTCACCAGTACAAGAGTTGTCCAGATAAAACACTGAAGTCTGATAGCACAACAAATGTAGTCCAGGCGTGTACTAATGTAGTCCGATCAAATTCATGTAATAATTTAGTTCAATCAAGTCCAGGTATCAACCCATATGCTGTAAATTTAGAATACTCTGCATCTTATGGCACAGAATATTGCAAATATGTAATTTTGTCACTTGTAGATAGTGGTTCGCCCATTAGTCTTATAATATCTAAATATGTACTTGATGATTTAATTATTTGTGACTCAGCTTGCAAGGATCATAATTTTACTTGCATAAATGGGCCAAAATTAAATATTTTAGGTACTTTTCAAAAATATGTTATTATTAATGATATAATGTTAAATATAAAAGATTATGTAGTTCCAGAGGATACCATGTCATATTCTTCAATATTAGGCATGGATTTCATTTCAAATCCGAACATAAAAATTACATTGAGTAATATAGTTTTCTTAATATTTCTAGAAATGATTTAAATGTAAATGAAACTGATAATTCTATAAATTTCGTTGATCAGGTTATGAACATTTCTTATTTAGATGAGCCAGTTAGTTTTTCCGAAGAATTGAATATTTGTTCAAACATACCTTATAAGACTAGAGTCAAGGTAGGAAAGTTTTTTATAATGAATATATAATTTGCAGCATGATCAACCAATTAGTTACAGGCCAAGACGTTTATCTTTTACAGAAAAAGAAAAGTTAAAAACTATTCTAGATATTCTTATTAAAGAGAATATTATCAGACCAAGTAATTCTCCGTATGCTAGTCGCATTATGTTAGCTCATAAAAAAAATGGTGATCTGAGATTATGCATAGGTTTTCGAGAATTGAACAAAATTACGGTTAAAGATAACTTCCCCACTTAATTGATGACCATTTAAATCGATTAAAAGATAACAAGTTTTTTAGTAGTCTTGATTTAAAAAATGGCTTTCACCATGTTGGTGGCTGAATTATCTATAGTATACGTCTTTTGTTACCCCGTTAGGATAATTTGAATATCATAATATGCCATTTGGCTTTACCAATGCGCCTCGTGTTTTTGATAGGTATACTTTTGAAATTTTTAAACATTTGATCCGTAAAAACAAAATTTTGTTGTATTTGGATGATATATTGATTGTCACTAATACTGTTGAGGAACACTTTGGTGTTCTTCAACGTGAAGCCTTTCAACTTGCTGCTAAACATTCATTAAAATTTCGGTTAGATAAATGTTCCTTTTTATTTCAACAAATTACTTATTTAGGATATCTTATAAATAAATATGTAGAATCTGTCATTAATCATCCTATATATCACGAACAACTAAAGAACTACATCGATTTGTGAGTCTCACCAGTTACTTCCGGCGATTTATTCATAATTTCTCAGTAATGGCTAAGCCGCCTTATGATCTCATAAAGAAATATGTTAAATTTAAGTTTGGACCGGACGAATTCAGAACTTTTGAAAAATTAAAATTTCGGTTCGAAAACACTCAAACTAGCAATCTGTTGTGTGTACTGCGAGTAAGAAGATATTTTTTATTTATTCGATATTTTCTGTTTAGTGTAATGCATTAGTGGACGTAAAAAATAGCGAGGAAGTCCGCGTCTTCAGAAAGAGTGATAAATTGTGTATTGTTATGTGTAGTGTGAGTCGCTCGATTGTCATACGTAAGTCCAATCCAATCATTAGTAAATGCGCTATGTCTTAGAAAAGATACCAAACGTTGACTGGCTCACACCAGCTGGAGATGACGCGGGGGGTATGGAGCACTGATGATGGTTAGATGATGGGCGAGAGAAAAAATTGAGTTATTTGATTGTCGGGCACTTGTTTAAAACGAGAAAATTTGGAAAGTATAATAAAATAATTTAATTGGAGCTGTGATGCTGGCAAACTGATAAAAGTCGTGCAGTACGATTGGTGTGAATGGCAGAATATATAGGAGAGTGCTAGAGTGTCTAGAGATGTGTGGCAGCAAAATTTGAAAAATTATAAACTGCATTGAAATAGTATCTCTCAAGATTACATCAATAATCTCAATAACAGTGCCTAGACGAGAGGTGTGTTCTTTCTAACTAAGATCTCAGTTAATCTAAGTAGTTTTACGGTAACGGAGACTACATCAAATGAAATTATGCTTTATTTATGCAGTGTAACTGTAAAACAATTTAGATTAACCGAGATCTCAGTTAGAAAGAACACACCTGATGTCAAGCTGTTATTGATCCAAATGGGAGAAACACATCTTATCGAAGAAACGAGTTGCAGCCTCAAATGAAATGTATTCTTTTTTATTTTGATTATTTTCTTGTGAATAAAATTGAAAAATGAAATTATTTGTGCTCGATTTAACCAAAAATGATTTAAAAATTTACGTGTTGATAAAAATGTAGTATAGTTCCCAAACAAAAATGCGTTTTTTCGCAATGTCTTTAACTTTCTTGGAACAGGTTATTTAGATATCAATTAATTCTTTTATCAGTAGTATTCTAAAGCGCCATGATGAGATACTTTCAATGAATCACCAAAAACTGTCTCTTATGGCAGTATTCCTTTAACAATTATTCATAATATGATAATAGAACACGTCAACATATTATTAATTTAATGCGATCAGCATCACAATAATTTTCTTCTGACCATACGTTGTAGTTACAACACTACCACCACTTTTATTGTATATCACACATATTTTTTAAGGCTAGGGAACCTTTGTTCGTTGTATAATGACATACGAGACAGCTTTATAGGATTCATATTTCAGTCTTCTAACCTCATGTCTGAAACGAAAAAACATTTACTAATTAAATATTAGGTATCCATTACCACAATCTATACGACACTTATTACATGAAATCTATACCAACACCGCTCAATGTAGCTACTTCTTTAAATCCACTTAGAATTAATTGAAATATGAGTAGACCTAATATTTTCATTGTGCCTACTCATACTGGCCAGCCACCATACTTGGGGACATAATTTCGGGAACTCGCACCAGATGGTGCGCAAGCACCCGTGTACAAATTTGTTGTAAGATGACCCTCTAACGATCCAAGAAGAGAAAATTAGGGTACATCAATTTTCCTACAAAGTATTGCCAGGCTTAGAGGACAGTTTCAGTTTAATGGAAGGCTGCGTTAGCACGCCCTTGTCGGCAAGATTACCAACATAAAACTTTAAATCGCTGTTACAATTTTTCTATTGATAAGAACAAAAGATGAAACCAAATAAGTCATCTTAAATACCATATGGATTTAATATATAAAATTACCCTAATACTGAAACGTATTTTTGTTATTAATAAGAAATACGAATATTTCATTTGGTGTCATTTTGTAAAACTAAATAATCGTATTTTCTATCAATAAAAAAAAATACGTATCAGTATTGCCTATAACTTTATTTATACAGGGTGTCCCATAAGTAAATACCTTCCTTCAAGGGGGTGATAGAAATAGAAAAAATAAGTTGAATTTTGTAGATAAACATTTGCCTCAAATCAGTTCATAAGACAGCTACAACCCCTTAAAGGGGATAAGTACAATATAGTTATTTGCTGATAAATAGGGCTGTCAAAAATGTTCCGTGGGACAGTGGCGTACGCGAAATTAACTAATACGAGAAACAATAAACTGTTACAATTTATAACAATATATGTAAAACTTGTGTGTAGCCATTTTGCAGCATCTGGTTGTCTCCATGAGTGATGTTCGCTTTGGAGAAAATATATTCTTATATTTTGAAAACGACCGTTCGACATCTACTGATGTAATACACGCATACGTAAATATACGTCTTTGAATGCACTTAACGGATCTGGGGCTGCACCATCACATATTTGTCTTAATTTGGTAAAACCGGTGTCTTTATTTAACACACTTGCGAACTTTTCTTTAACGCGCTCATTTGTCACCTATAGCGTGTAGCAGTAGATTTACTTCGTCCACTATTTGCAGTGACTCCGCTAACGACAACGCACTGTTTTCTAATTTTTTTATGCTTTCATGTATTGGTATATGTAGATTATTGTATACCCATCCTGCATTGCAATATTTAAGTACAAATAACTTTAAAACGATAGCTTATATCGACATTTAGTAAGAGGACCATTTGTATTCAGTTTTTAACACTATCGTTTCTTTCCGCTATAAATGTGTAAAAAAAAGACAAAAAGTTATAGCGAAAATTCACCCCCACCCTTTTGTTATTACTCCAACAAATCATGACATGTAAATAAAAATTTAACAAAATATGTAACATTATAAAATTAATCATGGCCATATTTAATTTTTGCAACTTAAGATTTTTCGTAATGGCAAATTACTATGTTGTACTTACCCCCTTTAAAGGATTATAGCTCCCTTATGAACTGACTTAAGGCATATATACAAAACTCAACTTATTTCTTATAGTCCTATTATCCACTTGAAAGAAGGTATTTAATTATGGGACACCCTGTATATGCTTTAACTTTATTTAACCCTTTCACCCTGTAAATGGCCCGCAAATAATAGAACCCCAAGATACGATGTGTTAAAAATAATCGCCTATATAAAATAAATATAATAAGAACCCGTCACCGCCTGGCTGAAATTATAAGTATTGAATTAAAAAATATGGATTAAAAAATGAAAGCACCAATAATCATTTAAAACTGACTAAACTTTATATAAATTGACTAATTTGTAGTTGTCTACAACATACACACATTTTAAAATTTATTCTGTAATATTTTTAAATATTATTCAAAATAGATACAGAAGAGCATTCGTCTAATTGTAAATACAAAATTA
>JANEYF010003710.1:0-5000 GCA_029963845.1 Rhamnusium bicolor | reverse complement strand
ATATTTGCATCATTTGTTTGGAAAATACAAGTTGCTAAATTATTGAATTAAAATGGAGTAGAAACTATAAAATGTCATATTTCTAGGAGCCCATGGGAAAGCGTCTAAATAATTAAATATTTGTGAGTCGATTAACTTGTCATTTTCTGTTGTCATAACTTGTGTGTGAATTATTTTTATTAAATAAAATCATGTATTATTCTGAAAATGCACGCAGGAATACACTCGAAGTATATTTATATATAGGGTATTCTATTTAAAAAAATATTATAAGTTGGGTTGGTCACACTTTTATGAAACACCATGTATATTCAATGAGGTCATCGTAAAAAAAATCGTAAAATTTCCTACAGTCTGTTTTTTAAAACGTCTTTCTAACTCCAAAAATAAAGAAGAAAAGGGAGGTGGAAATTCTTGCTGTTTCACCCTGCATAACTGATGGCGAATTTTTTTTAACAAGGTAAACCATTAATTACGTAACATTAACAATTGTATATTTATGTTTGAATATGAGCGTCTTATGAGCACAACTCTGTCTTCTCATCATTCTCTCATTCAGTTCATGCAATGCACCATGGATTTGAAAGTAGTGGGAATTTTAAATTATGATATAAGTCGAAATGAGAAAGAAATTTCATGCATCATTTCAATTACTGTTGTTAGTTTTAATAATATGTCTAAGTTCTAATAGTGCTAGAGTGCGTGCTTGGAAAAAACAATACGTACATTTATTTAAATTGAAGACAATTTGTGACAGTTTTGCAACAACGTTTCAATTTTGTTAAACTTTATTTATGATCGTGTTAACAGAATATACTCTCAAATAATTTAAAAAATGGATGTATTACTTATGGTAAGTAATATTTTAAATAATGAAATTTATATATATGTTATCCGCCTGTGTTTAAGCATTTTGCAAATTAGTTTTTTTTAAACCGAAATTGTGCATAGTGCAAATAGTTCTGTGATTAAAATATTAGAGCAAAACAGTAAACAAAGTGAGTTGAATGAATTAACTAATTCTTCAATTTGTTATAAATATTAAATTATTATTAAATTAAATTAAATTAAATTATTAAATATTAAATTTACCGTTTCGAAGTGATTTTTTTTAATGTTCATATTTCATCTCTAAAATTCGAAGAAATATCTATTTGTTTATATTTTCGTATGTCGTCTTTCGAAATTTTGTTGTGGAAAATCAGTAAAATCACAATATTTCGTTTATCAGTAGTTTGTTGTAGTAGTTGTCTATATTATGAAAAAGAAAACGATACGGCAATGATCGGTTTGGATACATTTTCAAATTCTTTAATTCCATGGTACAATTTGGTGAAAAAAGTTGTCTTGAGAACAACTGATTGGAAGAATTGAAGATTTCTCAAGCAGTTTGCAAAGAGTGCAAAAGAATTTTGCCAACAGTTGGAAAAATGCATAAAAGTGAGCACATTTTGAGTAACTGCGGCATTCAAATTAATTAAACATATGGGTTTATTGATAATAATTACATTTTTTTGAAACCCTTTTAAGTTTTTTCAAAGGACATGGCACCCGAACAAGAGGGATCCTGGGTTTTAGTAGTTTTTCTGAAATTTGTTGTACAATATATTATGACCCAGGATGACACTTGTATATGCGGGAAATTTTTGTGAGCCTACAATATTTTTATCAATAGTTTGCATCTAAAATACATTTAACTTTAAAAGTTAGGATTTATCATTAACAATCATAGCACCTCGTATATTTTGATTATAGGACACCTCGTTAAATAAACATATACTTCAAAATCCTTATACTAATCGATTTTTTTAAAGGATATTCATATCCAAAGAGAAAAATAATATTTTTTAAGCTTTGCAAAAGAAGGAATCTTCGGACTTGTTTTCTGATACACGCTGTAGGCTCACAAAAATTTACCGCGTATACAAGTGTCATCCTGGGTCATAATATATTGTACAAAAAATTTCAGAAAAATCTACTGAGACCCAGGATCCCTCTTGTTTGGGTGTCATGTCCTTTGTTGTTTTTAATATTCGCCAATAATTGTAATTATTTGTTATTTGTTAATTTCATAAAATTTTAGAAAAATTCATAAAAGCAGTAATGTCAATATGGAAGTTTTTTTATTGTCATAAATTCAACAATTAGTTGCAAGTTGTCTTGCGTCCAAATTCAAATATGGATAATTTATATTTACTCATTATGCATTAAAGTGAATTTTCGCGTTTTACCCAAAAACAATATTATTTATCAAACGTCTATAAGACACTTCTTTTACCAAATTGTATTGATACATAAGAAAATCTGAAAATATTTCCAAAAAGACCATTGACGTAACATTTTCTTTTTCAAAACAGGGTCATCTTGCCCCACATACACATCATTGATAAATAAACTATTGTGATCTTATTGGGTTCCATAACACTTGGACTCGAAGGGCGACAAACCAAATTTTAAACAAATATCTCTTCATGTTTCGGAAATAAAATATAAAAACAAAAGAAACCAAACTTTAATGCTCCGAAACGGTGGATTTTAGTGACACTATTTATACACGAAACTGGCATTATTAATCAATTTCCTATTAGACCTTTTCAAGAAAGACGTTCACTTTGACTCACTTATGCAACTATACAAGTTGTAGTTATAGATCATAATCAGTGCGTTAAAAAAAATATATTTTTTTTATTTGAGGGAACGATGAAATGGTAGGTAAAAGAAACAGCAATTTAAAAATCTATTTACGAAAGTCGATGGTCAATGAAATTTGCTAACGGTTATAAAAAACCGCATCTCGTTCTAAAAATATAGAAATCCAAATATGGCCAATAATTTTGGCAATATCCACAAAATTGCTATCCCGTATTAATGAACTTTATTTTAAAAATGTGAAGATGCATCTCAAAATATGCAGGTCTCACTTGTTCAGTGGTGGAGTCAGGGACATGTGATATCTCAAAATGTGGACGGAATAAAAATGTTTACAAATCCATTTATTTATAAGGTGTACATGTGCGAGTTTTGCTAGATTTTCGAATAACAAGCGGAAGAAGGGATAATGTGGTGGTATGGCATTTTTGGCAAAAACTGTCTCATTGAGGTTTAAGAAACAGTTACAGTGTTTAAATTAAAACGAAAGGCTAAATAGTGTTCGTTTATTTTTTGTACTTGACACAAGTGCATCTTCAATCATCGTCTATTTTCGAATACACACATCACATCTGACGACATTATAATTAATGTTGGAGGTAGTGGCGGTTCGTGAGTCAAGAGATAGGGAGGTCACTTAGAAAAGTTTACTGTATTACCTACCATTTAAAGTGATTTAAATTCCAAGTCGATCCTCCGGTCTCTTTGAGATGCAAAGTGGTCAATTACTTTTTTCATTAAAGCATTTTATCTTCTTTATTAATGCCTTTTCTATGGTAAGCATAGCTAAAGAAGTTAACCTTTCCTGACCCATGGTATTTCTTAAAAATGTCTTTATTCTTTTTTAAGGTGGAAAAACAACGTTCACTTTCGACGGTAGTCATAGGGAGAGTACACAAGATTTTTAACAGTTTGACACTTTCAGAAAAAGTATTGCACAAATTATTGTTAATAAAAAGCTGTAACAAAGCAACTGCACCTTCACTATTGGAAAAATCTTCTCGGCTATATAATACTTCTAATTCAGTTTTAAGTTTCAAATGATTTATGACTGGACACTCCGTTTTAACTAATTTAAACATATCTTGAGGAAAGCTTTTTTTATAATCTTTAAATCGATCTGCGTGAAATAACTGAGACATTGCTAAATTATTACTGAAGCCAAACCTGTTTTTGATCTCAGATGTAATTATATCACAAACTTCTAATGAAATTCTCTTTTTTGATTCTTCCGTTTAACATCTCTGGGCAGACTGTATGGATGTCTCCTCCAAATAGTTATTCAAAATTTTATTTCTGATGTCTTCAATTTTACTATTAAAAACGTCAATACACTTATTTACTCTCATGACATCGATATAACATTTTTGTAATTGATTGAACAATATATCACAATGAGGCATAACTAAATGAAAAAAATTTAACCAGTAAAGAAAATGTTCATTTTGTAAGTAATTTTAAAAAGAGTTAGAATGTCTGAAAATTAATAAAAGTCCTGAAAAATTGATAGCACAAAGTTACGATGGAGCATCAGTAATGAGTGGTGCTTTTGGAGGTGTACAAACCAAAATTAAAAAAAAGTTATCCTTCAGCAAATTTTATTCATTGTTACCCTCATCAACTAAATTTAATTTTACAAAAAGCATCAAGGATAAAAGCATAAAAATTTTTTTTGCTAATTTACATAGCTTTTCTTCATTCTGCGATGTCGTTCCTTGAGGCTGAATAAATTTCCAAAATCTCACACATACAACACCGTCTAAAACTACTTTATTGGAACTATCTGTGGTTTCATCCACTTAAACTGCAATGAAGTCAGATTGATTAACCTATAACCCAACTTATGTCCATCTTTCAGTTTTAATATATTTTGTACAACACCCATATTTAATAGTAAAAACCAAAAACACTATTTTACTTAATATCACGACAAGTAGAGATTTACTAATAAAATGTTCACAAATAAAAACGTTAAAAACAACGCGAGAAAATTTACCGACCAATGCGTACCTAGTCAGCATTAAGACTGCTCTATTCTGAACTTCCTGCATTACCGTTTTCGTAAAATGTGTCAGGGACATTGTCCCCGCCAGTGTTTTATGTCTCTTTTGCTTTCTGATGATTCGCGCATAAGTCTATTTCACTTTAATTCGTTGTAAATTCGGTCCGTAGCGAGCTTTGAGGACAAGTTGTGGATTGACCAAGATTTTTAAATTCTATAAATGATAATGTAATGAATATGAATGTAGAGGCTCGGTGCTCGGAGGGGATACGAAATCCTGCGATCTAGATATTTGAATAGTATTGTGCATAGAATGAACTGGAAACTTTAATATATTTCTTAAGAATAT
>JANEYF010003709.1:0-122534 GCA_029963845.1 Rhamnusium bicolor | reverse complement strand
GTACTTACTGAATTTGGTATGAACATATTTATTTTGGCAGCACTTGATGCAATGTAAATGAAACGTTGGTTGCGTTTTAGATACTCTTGCTCCATCTATAAGTTTTTTCATATACAAGTAATAATGACGCCAGTTTAAGTAACATTTAGGCAATAAGTTACTAAATATCAGCTTAAGTAACGTTCAATAATAAAGTTACTAAATAGAATTATTTAAAAGAGTGGTAGTTTGCAATCAACGTTCAGTTTATGCCATAATGTTTTTTCATTATTATCTTCTGTGTCCTATGTCATTACGATGCCGCATAATTATAGTAATAATGACCGCTCGATATGCTATTAATCTATGGTGAATGTCACCAAAATTCTGTCCATTTAAGCAGTTTGGCCACACAAAAGTTCCAATTAAAAAATTGTTCATAATGCCGTACCAACTGTTAACAGAGAAGCGGTGTTGAAAATTAGCAGGCGGACAGCATATGGGTTTTTTAATGATTAATGATCACTGATGCGTCTTGTGAAAATTTAAAACTCCATTATGCGTAAAAATGGCTTCATTTAGAAATAAAATGTTGGCAGTGAAATCTTCGCCCTGATCTAGTAGTCAATTGCAAAAGTCTACATATATATGGGATGATCTTGCTGTTATAGAGCATGAACTCTTTGTACATGAAACCGCTACTGATTTTCCCTCAGGGTGCATCATATAACCCGATTTAAAGTTGGATCACCCTCTACCAAATTTAAGAATATTCTCCTCAGGGGTCAAAATACGCAAAGGCACAATCTAGTTTTTTTATTTTGACACATTACCTCTTTCCTAATTTTGTTTCCAATAAATTATTTTACTCTAGTATAATCATTTATTATTTCACATAAAAATATGTTAAAATAGATTTCAAATATTGTTTCATAAAGGATAAAGTAAGTTTGAATAGATATTTAGAGTTTATTAAATAATTAAAAAATACTAGACAGTTTCATAATTATTTTACCTCTTAAAAGATTAAAGATGAATCCAATTAATCTATACAAATTTTAATAAAATATTTGAGATAGCTCAGAAAATAAAAATATAAATCCTTCAAACTCACTATTTCTGCCATTTATTCAACGTGTTAGATAGAAAGGGAAATACTACATCCTTGAGGGTTGCATACAGTTCGGTTTTGCCCATGTGTATTAGAAGTATGAGTATTTACCACAGACATATGCTGTCTATGGTATTTACTTAATTTTTACAGAGCAAACAGTGAAACAAAGTTCATCTCTTCTTTGCCTTGACGGGTGCTGCAAGGGTTTTTGCGCAAATGCAGGTATACCTAGACATTAATTTCAAAGTGATTAATGGAATTTGCGAAATTCATATGACTGAATTTAGCAAATAATTTTTTAGCTACTATTTAAAAAATAGTTATATGTATAAAAAAAGTATGTAAAAAAAAAACCAAACTAATAAAATGTGTTTTTAAACAATTTCAAGGTAAAGATTAAAACACCAAAAATATTAATAGTCGAACTTATCTAACTCGAACTTCCTAAATTCACCCCCTCCCTCCGAGATTTAGATAAAATTTGAGTTATAGAAAATACTTATAAAGTGAAAAGGGCATAGAAACATATTCGGTTTACAGAGAAGTTCGAGTCATAGCAGTTCGACTATTTTATTAACCTCTAGTATTTTCAATATTTTAAAGGGACCTTTAACCTAAAGAGAGTTTTAGTGACAAAAATATATTACAAACTAAGTATATTAGGTAGCAATCCTATAGTTTAAATAAAAATTAGCTTAAATGGCCATTGTATATCTTGATTTAACCTAATACCAAAATAAGAAAAATCTATAAATGCAATAAGGAAAATTATTTTCATAATAGGGTTTATAAAACAATTCACTTCAGTGATAAACTGATCACAATTCATTTAAATAGTATTTACTGAACATAAAGAAATTTTGCACCTAATTAAACAATACAAAAAGATTAATAATAATAGCAGCCATATTAATAAAAACTATGATATAGCATGCTAACTAGTTGTCACTATTAAAGATGCACAAGAGCTTTGTTATCAGATAGGGTAACAGATTTTCTCAAATCTACGAACGTAGTTGTAAGCTCTAGAAGAATAGAATTGTGCAAATCTGCCAGATTTCTTGAGGGTACTTTCTGTCTTCTATTCCTTGATTATTGGGAAACCAGATCTTCTAATGTACATGGCAGGGAAGGCTAAAAAGAAAATTAAATATTTTAATATACCTCATACAAGTTATAAATGTTTTTCTTTGAATATTATCTAGATTTTAGCACGAGGCATTAAAATTTTGATAATTAATTTAATTTTATTTAATATATTACACTCCTGATATTATACGTGTCATGCCAAATACCTGAAAATGTGGTTATAACTATTACATCCACAATCTAGCAATCGACCAAGAAACCCGCTCAATATTTATATGGGACGGGATCCAGTTTTAAGAAATTTTAATGGTCATAATTATTTTACGTTATAATTAAGATACCTTTAAAAATAAAAGCACAGATTAAATTATTGTATTAAAAATATTGGTAAAATGCCCTCCACTAACATAAAAACTGAGACAAGCTGCTTTATTCAATTTAGTTGTCGATACGCTTTGGACTGTATGTGATATAAAATTATTGTTTCAAAGGACCAATTGCATAGGATGAAAATTATCAATTTCTTTTAACCTGACAAGACTCCATATACTGCTATCTTAATTTAGTAAATACTGTACCTTGTGCTCTTAAAACTTCCATTGTCGTGATTGGATAGGGCACAGCTATGGATGGAAAACCTCCCTCTCTCGATTGTAATGGTTTCCCAGACTCTTGGGTTTTGGATCCATGTAGTCTTCGTTCATAAATGTTCTGACCATATGAATAGTGTATTTATGATGTCTGTACTTGAAAAACCTCATATTCATATTTGTCCATCCACACATTTTGGCTCTCGTTGTCACTGGGAAACCTATACGATTAAATTCTTCTATTAAATACATACATATACTTAATGCCGATTGTTGGATTTAACTGACAATGTTTGAACAAAATAAAAATAAAACAATTTCTAACCTGTGAAATGTCACGTGAAATTCTGCCAGATAGTTTGTTTTTCAGTTTTTTACATAAAACACAAATTCGATATACTTTTTCCATTACTGTGCCGCAAAAAAAAACTGAAAAATAGAAGATAGAACACAAAAATATCCTGCTAGCCACGTAAACAAAACAAAACAAAACAATGACAAATCTCAAAACAGAGAAATGACAGTATAAACAAGGAACGGTGATTGGTGATTCACAAATCGAGTATGCGCAGAGTACTCCTATTTTTGAGATGGAAGCACGAATTTCTTAATATTAAGAAATGCGTGGATGGGAAAATATTAGGTGCATTATTTCTAGCAGATCTAAATTAATCTATGTAGTTTTACGGAGGCTACATTAAATGAAATTATGCTTTTATTTATGCAGTGTTACCGTAAAACAACTTAGATTAACTGAAATTTTAGAGAGAGCACCTAATGTTGGCTACACTGCTTGTGGAGCTATAGTGTTAAAAAGTTACTATGTAAATATGGAGTCACAAAATTCTGTAGTAGAATTGTTATTTAATAGTGTTTGTTTTCAATCTTCGTTCGGTTCGTTTTACAGTTTTTCATAGTAACAGTAATAATGAACTTGTGGATGTTAATATCTACATATGGTACATGTCAAATTACATCGGCTCTGTGCGTGGAACATTTTTCAAATAGGGATACACTAAATGCCGCATGATTTGTAACCTTTGTGCAACGATCACACGATATTTGTGAGTTACGGTCCCGTCAAAGACATGATATGATTTATTATATCAAGATGTACTTATCCTCAAAAAATAATTCCCAAGTTTGTAAACACCCTGTATATATATATATATATATATATATATATATATATATATATATATATATATATATATATATATATATATATATATATATATATATATATATATATATATATAATAATGAGAGCTTTTATAAAAAAGTAATTAATTATAGGTCAAAGCAATAAGATGGCCGCTATATTCTTAAATCTGCAGGTTAAGACAGGCTAAAACAAGTCGATAAAAAATTATATAAGTTTCCGAGAATTTTTTGCTACAAGCTCAAATAATTATACGTAATACATGAGAGACACCCTGTATATATAATAAAAATGTTACTAAGCTGAAACCCAATATATGTAACAGCGAGATACTGGGTATAGGTAATAAAATAAAATTAAAGATGACCATTTGTTTTACATTTACTACAATTAAAGCATATATTTTTAATAAAAGTTCTACGGTTAACAAAAGCGCATGGAATCATATGTTTTGAATGGATACACTGACCTAGAATGATAATTTATTTATTGCTGAAACGCATATGAAAAAATTCGACCTTCCGAAGGCTACATAAATAAATTTTACTCATCTTATCAAAATATATATTTAGCACATACATGTACAGTACAGATATTTTTTTAGAGTCGGTACGAGAAAATTATTATTTTAAAAATACAGACGAGTTTCAACCTGTTAGACGACTGTTTTTATATATAAATTATAATATATACAGTTGGCTTTGTGCTAAAGGATTCGCGGATGGCTTAAGTAGAAAAAGAAATTTATTACTTCCAGTATAACCGGAAACAGGAAATAAAATGTATTAATTTACATCAATATATAAACAAAGAAATCATTTTTCGCAAAATAAGCGGAATAATCAAATGATATGGGAATGTAATGTAAACAAGTAGACCTAATTTAAAAAAATATTTATTCTTTTAAATGGAAAAAATTTATTCGCATCGAGGCTTCCTAGAAAAATTTAACAGACAAGAAAGTAACACGTAAATTTATACAATATTTAAACAATATTTCGCAATAACGCTTGTAATCAAAGGATAATATAGGGAAGTAGAATCACACAAATCTAAATTTTTTTCATATATTTTTAATTTAAATTTAATACTATATGCGCATGCGCAAGCTGTTTTACCACTTAGGGCATTGAAAAGGTAATTATAAGTATGTATAGACAATAAATAATAAGATTAAAGATGGTCATTTGTTTTCCAGCTACTACAATTAAAGCATATATTTTTTAATATGTTTCCAGCAATTTGTTAATATTTTTTCGTCAAAAACTTCACAAGCTCTGCCAATGAGAGCAATTAATTATAACTATAGGTAATAAATAACAAAATTAACAATAGTCGAAGTGTCTGTAGGATTTAGGCGTGTTATTTAAAAAATAATGTAAATACATGATAACGTTTTCGGTTGGCCCCCGCCCCCCGGCCGGGGGGGCGCGCCCGGGCCCCCCGGCCCCGCCCCGCGCCGCGGGGGCCGCCGGGCCCGGGCGGGGGGGGGCGCCGCCGCCCGCCGCGGACCGGGGGGGTCCGGGGTGGGGGCCGCGGGGCCGGCGGGGGGGGGGCAGGGGGGTGGCGCCGGGGGCCGGCCGGAGGGGGCTGCGGGCGCCGGTGCGGGGCGGCTCCTCTGTCCGGGGGCGGGGGGGGGCTGGGGGCGGGGCGGGGAGGGAGTGGGGGGGGGGGGGGGAGACTGGGGGGGGGGGGGGAGGGGGGGGAGACGGGGGGGGCCGGAGGGGGGGGGGGCGGGGGGGGCGGGGGGGGGGGGGGGGGAGGAGGAGGGGGGGGGGGGGGGGGGGGAGGGGCGGGGGGCGGGGGGGCGGGGCGGCGGAGGGGCAGGCGGCGGGGGGGGGGGGGGGGGGCGGGGGGGGGGGGGGGGGGGGGGGGGGGGGGGGGGGGTGGGGGGGGGGGGGGGGGGGGGGGGGGGGGGGGGAGGGGGGGGGGTGGGCGGGGGGGGGGGCGGGGCCGGGGGGGGGGGGGGGGGGGGGGGGGGGGGGGGGGCGGGGGCGCGGGAGCGGGGGGGCCGGGGGGCCGCCGGGCCCTGGGGGTGGGCGGGGGTGGTCCGCGTCGGGGGTCTGGGGCTGGGGGGGGGGGGGACCGGGGGGGGCGGCGGGGGGCCGGAGGCGGGGGCGGGCCGCCCCGCGCCCCGCGCGCGGGGGGGGCTGGGCCGCTGGGGGGGGGGGGAGGGCCCGGGGGGGGGGGCGGGGGGGGCCCGGGGGGGGGGGGGGGCGGGGGGGGGGGGGGCGGGGGGCCGCGGGGGGGGCCGGGGGGCGCCGGGGCCCCCGTCGCCGACCGGGGCCGCGCCCGGGGGCGGCCGGCGGCGGGGGCCGGGCGGGGGCGCCGGGGCGGGGCGGGGGGGGGGGGGGGGGGGGGGGGGGCCCGGGGGGGCGGCGGGGGGGCGGGGCGACCGGGCGGGGGGCCCGGCTGGGGGGGGCGGGGGGGGGGGGGGGGGGGGGGGGGGGGGGGGGGGCGGGGGCCCGAGAGGGGGGTCCCGCCCGTGGGCCCCCCGGGGCCACCGGGACCCGGACAGCCCGCCGCGCGCGGGGCGGGGGGGGGCGGCGGGGGCCGGGGCGGGCGGGGGGGGGGCGGGGGGGGGGGGGGGGGGGGGGGGGTGGCGGGGGGGGGGGGGGGGGGGGGGGGGGGGAGGAAGAGAGGAGAGGAGAAGGAGAGGGGGAGAGAGGGGGCGGGGGGGGGGGCGGAGAGGGCGGCGGGGGGGGGGCGCGGACGCGCCGTCCGCCCCGCTGGGGCGCGGGGGGGGGGGGGGGGGAGGTGGGGCGGGGGGAGAGGGAGAGCGCCGCCCAGGCCCGGCGCCGGCGGGCCGCCCCGGGCGCCGGGCCGGGGCCGGGCGGCGGCGCGGCGGGGGGGGGGTGGGGGGGGTGTGGGGTGGGGGGGGGAGGGGGGGGGGGGGGGGGGGGGGGGGGGGCCGGGGGGCCCGGGGGGCGCGCCCGGGGCGGGGCCGGGCGCCGGGGCGGGGGGGTGGGGCGGGGGGCTCCGCTCCCGGCCCCGCCCCGCGGGGGCCCGGGGGGGGGCGGGGGCGGCCGCGAAGGGAGACGAGGGAGGGAGGGGGGGAGGAGGGGGGGAGGGGGGGGGGGGGGGGGGAGACCCCGACGGGCCGCGGGGGGGGGGGGGGGGGGGGGGCGGGCGGCCGGGGGTGGGGGTGGGGGGGGCGGGCTGGGGGGGGGGTGGTTGGGGGGGGGGGGGGGTGCTGGGGGCGCGCCGGGGGGGGGGGGGGGCGGGGGGGGCGGGGGGGGGGGGGGGGGGGGGGGGGGGGGGGGGGGGGGGGGGGCGGCGCGGGCGGGGGGCGGCGCCGCCCCCCCCCCCGGGCCGGGGCCCCGGGGGGGGGTTGGGGGGGCCGCCGCCGGGGCCCGCCGGCCCCCCGCCGCCGCCGGCCCGCCGGGGGCTGGGGGGGGGGGGGGGGGGGGGGTGGTGGGGGGGGCGGGGGGGGGGGGGGGGGTGTGGGGGCGGGGGGGGGGGGGGGGGGGGGGGGGGGGGGGTGTGGCGCGGGCGGGCCGGGGGGGGGGGGGGGGGGGGGGGGGCCCGCTCGGCCCCGCGCTCTCGGTGTCCGCCGGGGGGGGGCGTCCCCTTCCCCGTTTCTCCTCCCCCGCCCGCCGCCGGGGCCCGGGGGGGGGGGGTGGGGTGGGCGCCCTCCCCGGGGCCTGGTGTCTGTCTGGGTGGTTCCCCCCCCCCGGTCGGGGGGTGTGTTTTTGGGGGGTTTGTTCTCCCCTCCCCCCCTCCGGGGGGTGGACGGGGGGGGGGGGTTCCCTCCTTCTGGGGGGGCCTCTCCCCCTCCCCCCCGCGCCACCCGGCGGGCCCCCCCCCTCTCCTTCCTCTCTGGGGGGGGAGGGGGGGTGGGGGGGGGGGGGGGGGTGGGGGGGGGGGGGGGGTGGGGGTGTGGTGTCCTCTTCCTGGGGGGGGGGGTGGGGCGCGGGGGGGGGGGGGGGGTGGGGGGGGGGGGGGGGGGGGGGGGGGGGGGGGGGGGGGGGGGGGGGGGGGGGGGGGGGGGGGGGGGTCTGGTTGGGTTGGGCCCGCCCGGGGGGGGAGGGGGGGGGGGAGTCACTAAATGCAAATAAAAGAGCCTAAAATCTAGAAATCAATCATGGGAATCACTTCCAAAAACTAACAAGACGTTTTTACAGTAATAATGTCTTTCACTAAAAATTAATTTTGAAGCTCAAGTTAAGCATGAGACTGATGGAAAATATAAAATACTTGACATGTATAAAATGCAACCACAGATTGGTATACAAGGTACACAAATGGAGAGACCAAAACTCATTTCGTAAATATATTCAGCCGTGATGGGTAATTATAAAAAATTAATAGATTTAAAATTAAATAAAGCTATACATATATGTAGGATATCCAGCAAAAAATTATTTATGACAAGCCTGGCCAAGGTCATTAATCCTACAGAGACGTACTAGGTATGCATCATATCATAATACTTGAATAAGTACAATAATAAAAACAAAAATATTTTATATATTGTGATGTATGTTTTTGTACTATTTCGTTCGCTTTAAATTCTTTTTTTATGTATTTCCTTATATTTTTGTAAGCTTAATTGCTGAGCATTATTATTAAACTGTTAAATGACGTTCACACATGTACATTGTATATCAAAGTGATAACTAATAATAAATAAATAAATAAATAAATAAATAAATAAAATAAATGGAAATAAATTTTATTAATACTAGTACACTTTATAAAATATGTACAAAACTCACCTTCTTAAGCAGATTTATGAAGTAGCTTGGTTGTCGTTATCACAAACTGGAGCACTTCTATAATAACTGTGTAGCATCAGATATGTTTCTACAGTTGTCTCAGTGAAGCGATGTTCGCTGTGGTGAAAAAATATGTTTGTATTTTGAAAAAGACCGTTCGACATCTACGGAAGTAATACAGGCATAAGTAAAACACTCTGTGAACTCACATAACGCAGCTGTAGATGCACCATCAAAAATTTGTCTGTAAAATCAGAATCTTTCCGTAATACACTCTCGAATTTTTTTCAATAACGGGCTTATTTTTTGCGCTATTTATAGTCTTTAGCTGTGTATTTACGTCGTCCACTATTTGCAGCGATTCCACGAACGACAACGAAGTATTTTGCAATTTTTTTCATTGCGTCGTGTAGTCCTCTATAATTGTTATAGCTAGTTTTTAAATCTGTTTCAAGGGAAACATCTTGAAAGCTTGGGTGGCTTTGCTTAATAACTGCAGCCTCGTTTAGTCTAAGATCCGAATTAAAAACGACCTTCACCTATCCGTTTAATGGATGAAAAATATTTTATATTAATTTTAATAAGTTATAAAATATATCGCGAGAGGGTTGGCTAAAAAATTCCTGGCAAGACTATGATCAATTAAAAATTCAAAAATAACTTTTTTTTAAACATTGCACTCATTTGTTTAAGGGAACAAATTTTATTCCAATCGAAACTATAAAGCCCATAGAATATGCAAACGTTAGGTTGTCTATTTTTTTCCTGGCGTAACTATTGGGTTGGCAGGTATAAACAGATAATTCGATACTAGTAATTTACATTCATCTGTTTAATGAATAAATCTTATATGAAAATAAAGGTAATTAAATTGGGAACAGAATTAAAAATCTGGTTTAAATTCGGGTTGGCGAGCTTTAAAAAGCGAAATATTGGTGAGAAAGAAAATGTGCCCCAAAGAGGTCCGAGCAACTATCCGGTGCGATAGAAGAGGACGTAGCGCGGCTCGTCCATCGGATGAAAGAGAGTGCGCATACTATTTGTTCGTGCAATTGAGAAGGGTAGCGATAGACTAGTAAATACTCTGAGCATTATTTTGGAGCAACTGGCAGTAGACTTGAAATAAAATTATAAATATATAATAAATATAAATAAATATATATATATATATATATATATATATATATATATATATATATATATATATATATATATATATATATATATATTTTTTTTTTTATATATATATATATATATATATATATATATATATATATATATATATATATATATATATATATATATATATATATATATAAATATATATATATATATATATATATATATATATATATATATATATATATATATATATATATATATATATATATATGTTATATGAAAATCCACCCCTTATATTAAAATATTACAAGTCCCAACTACGACGCAATTATTGTAAAACTTTATATTGTTATTGTTTATACATTTTAATTACTCTTATTTTTTAAATGTAAACATTATTTGTTTTGTTAATCTTGAAACTGCTGATTAATCATTTTGTTACATAAAACATAATGAAATTTGATATTTTTCTCCAAGGATCTTTTTGACTAATTTATGTCTTTATTTTTCTATAACGCAATATTGCACAAGTTCTCGAAATCTAAACGTCAGCAGATTCAAAGATATAAAAGCCAACATTTGTAAACCAAAGTTAGTATTGCTTTACCTCAGATCTAGTCTTGCTTTATCGTAGTTGTAATTAAGAGAATACCAAGCTTGGTTATTCTCTCAATATTGTAATCGTTTATTTAATAAAGTTGTTCAATTTTTTAAAAGTATTTTCTGCAAACGTTCCCGTAACATATATATATATATATATATATATATATATATATATATATATATATATATATATATATATATATATATATATATATATATATATATATATATATATATATATATATATATATATATATATATATATATATATATATATATATATATATATATATATATATATATATATATATATATATATATATATATATATATATATATATATATATATATATATATATATATATATATATATATATATATATATATATATACATATATATATATATATATATATATATATATATACATAATATTATTTGTGATATTAGAGTATATAAATGTTCTTCTAAATAAAAATATGATAGTGATATATAGGCCAGGCGACAGGTCGGAAAAAAAGCCTCAATAAGGAAATAATTAGTGGAAAGCTGGAAATTGCTTTAATCGCTTTATTTGGACCCAGATATTACTCTCCCAAGTTTTCCCCCTCGAGCGAAGTCGGCGTTGGCCCTTCTGGCCCTAAGAAGGTACCATTTTTCGGTTTTTTGCAAATATCTCCCAAACCATCAACTTTATCAACAAAATACCTATTATAAAAAATAATTTGGAGTAAATTTGCTACAAAAATGTTCTTTACCGTTTGTCTCTAAAGTGAAGCGTTACGATGCTACGACCATTCAAAGTGGAACCCTTTTTAATTCTTGCGTTATCGGAATCATATGCCATATCAAAGTTTCTACATGTTATAAATATTTGTCAGCATTCCAGGTGCACAAGCTGTTAACTTGTTACAAGTATAACAGCTTTTCAATGTAAACAGCTGTGGCAAAGTACCTACGATTAGTATTATTATTGACTAGTATTGACATAAACTCACTCTTTTCCACACCATCTGGCGGTAGAGTAAATGGCGCGTTTTTTGTAAGTGGTGTCCCCAGGAGGCCTAATCCACTGTTCAAATGTTAAAGTTAGTCGATTTTCAACCGTTTTGATGAAGGCTGGCAGTCTTGATCGTCTGCCTCAATTTCTCCGTCATCGCTTTCATCGTCTACATCGGTACATTTGTCCGACGTCACAGGGCGCTCAAGATTAACACCGATGTCTCCGACGCAATCATCCATATCATCTTCCTCGGCAGCATTTGTACATGACCGTCCCATACAATTCATGCAGATTCTGGAGCATCGGAGGCCCGTTTTCCTGCAACCACACGCTGCGTTACATCCTTTCGAACATTTGCAGGACACTGTGTTTAGAAGCGTTTGTGGTGCCGGATCCCTCGTCGTAGGTATAGGAGCCAAACCACATTGAGAATTTTTCCAGCCCCAATCCAGTGGATTTGTATCATTTCCATACCATGTTTGGAATTGATGGTATGTTCTTAAAGAGTGCTCACGTGCCACTGATTTGGTGGGAGGTAGGCTTGCGAGATTAAATCGATGTTTGCTTAGAGATTTTGCAAACAGTTGGAACCGCAACTCATTCAGGGTATTTCCCGTGGTTTTGTTGTCATAAAGCCTAGCCACAACCAACTGGCCCGCTTTGTCAATTTCATCGGGGTTTGCGTTCACGTCTCGGAAAACCCTAACAGCTGTCTGCAGTTCCTCATTACTCTTCAGCAGTGTTACGAATTTCATTTTGCCCTGCCTGAAAAACGAAGACGTGTCGCACCCACTAAACGCATGCAAAAAGAGGATGTTTTCTTGCACACACTGCGGGAGATTGAAACTTGTTGTGCAAAATAGTTGTTGTTTGGTTGAACCTTTGCCGGGTTTCATAAAATACATTTTCGTGGAGGGTGGCACACGATCCGCCAAGATGACCAGGATATCTATATCTTCAGCCACTATAATAACCGAATTGTCGGGCCGAGATAACTCGAGTGCGGTGGTAACGATGAGCACATCGGCATCTTCTGGAGCTTGTCTGGTTTCGATTCCTTCGCTTTCGAATTTGACGCGCAACAAGTCGATCAATCTTCGTTTGTTTGTGTCATTAGACAAAAATTTTGCTTGTGGCATAGGTGCCGTCATGGACTCATCAAAAAAAACATTAGCAGCATTATGCTTGTGCGACCGTCGAAGACGTTCAGCGGACTTGGTACTGCGAACTGCTGGGTCGTCAGGATACCCATCGAAAATTAAAAACACCTGGAATGCTGACAAATATTTATAACATGTAGAAACTTTGATATGGCATCTGATTTCGATAACTTTTCCGCAAGAAACAAAAAGGGTTCCACTTTGAATGGTCGTAGCATCGTAACAGTTCACTTTAGAGACAAACGGTAAAGAACATTTTTGTAGCAAATTTACTCTAGATTATTTTTTTATAATAGGTATTTTGTTGATAAAGTTGATGGTTTGGGAGATATTTGCAAAAAAAACCGAGAAATGGTACCTTCTTAGGGCCAGAAGGGCCAACGCCGACTTCGCTCGAGGGGGAAAACTTGGGAGAGTAATATCTGGGTCCAAATAAAGCGATTAAAGCAATTTCCAACTTTCCACTAATTATTTCCTTATTGAACTACCTGTCGCCTGGCCTAATATACTTATTTTGTGTTTTATCAGGAGACTAAATAAAAATTAACAAAGCAAATAGTCAAAAAATAAATAAAAATAATACTACAAACATTTTATTATAATATAATATAAATACAAACATATTTTAATAAAAAAGTTTCTCAATTAATGAATATTATTCCGGATCCGATTCATCGAAGTAAAATTATGATCTTCAAATTCGGAACATTCGTCATCATTTTCTTCTTCTGTCATTTCTACAATATCTTGTATTGTTAAAGGCGTTTGGTCCCCAATAAATCCTCTTGGTTTAAAATAATCATCTAAATACCAACCGCAGTTTTCAGGCTGAAGTTTTACGCATATAGGGTCCGTTGCATTAAGCCACATGGAATTGACAAAAATAGTTCTTAAAATTTTTTGTTGTGGTGATATCCAGCACGGTGGTATAGTGTTCGAGTCAAAAGTTTTTATTTTCTTTAAAAACTGTTCACTGTCTTCTTTTGCAGAGTATTTTTTTCAAAAAAATGCGATATGTCGCATCATTAACTCTGGTGCAGTAATTGATGCCATACATTTTAAGAAGTAAACTCTTGAACGGTGTCAATTTTTTTACACTTTTTAGCCATTTTTTATCATAATATATTGTCAATTAATAACAACGATGCGTAGTAGCACGTTCTCTTGATTCAAATATTGAGGTTAACTGCTCCAAAATAATGCTCAGAGTATTTACTAGTCCATCGCTACCCTTCTCAATTGCACGAACAAATAGTATGCGCACTCTCTTTCATCCGATGGACGAGCCGCGCGCAGCTGCAATGCTGCGTCCTCTTCTATCGCACCGGATAGTTTGCTCGGACCTCTTTGTTACACATTTTCATTCTCACCAATATTTTGCTTTTTAAAGCTCGCCAACCGGAATTTAAACCAGATTTTTCGCAGACAACCCTATATCATTCTGTTCGCAATTTAATTACCTTTATTTTGATATAAGATTTATTCATTAAACAGATGAATGTAAATTACTAGTATCGAATTACCTGTTTATACCTGCCAACCCAATAGTTACGCCAGGAAAAAATAGACAACCTAACGTTTGCATATTCTATGGGCTTCATAGTTTCGATTGGAATAAAATTTGTTCCTTAAACAAATGAGTGCAAGGTTTAAAAAAAAGTTATTTTTGAATTTTTAATTAATCATAGTCTTGCCAGGAATTTTTTAGCCAACCCACTTGCGATATATTTTATAACATATTAAAATTAATATAAAATATTTTTCATCCATTAAACGGATAGGTGAAGGTCGTTTTTAATTCGGATCCTCTACTAGTTAGGGTTGAACTGTAGTATCACAGCTTTTATTTGTGAAAATATTCAGCATAATAAAAAGCTGCCTTCAACCACGTTCTCCAACGTGTAAGAATCGGCTCTAGTGGTTCCGGAATACTAGGACACAGTGTGTGAAATGCTCGAAGCCATTTAGGAAATTTGAGAAATACTTTTTTGTATTTGCTATTAATGCATCTACCTCTGGAAAACATTTTCGAATCGTTTCTGCTACAAGATGGAACGCATGCACTTTACACGTAACATGTAAAAACCTACAATCGTTTCTTTGAAGAAAACGGCCCACCAAACGCATTGTCGCAGCACCGTCGGTCACAAACATCAACACTTGACTTGTTGACAGTTCAAATTTTTCGAAAGTCTCCAACACCACCCGCGTAATTGTTTCGCCAGTACACGCAGTTAGTCTTTTGCTAGTTAGTAAAAGTGGAAATATTGGTTTAACAGAGTCGAGTATACGTACTATAACATTTAAAATGGATTTTTTTTACAATCTGTCGTCTTGTCAACACATAACCACAGTCGTGTATTTTTTAATGCACATTTAATCCTATTTACAATGTCTTCACGAACACTTGGTACATATCTACGTAACGATGAGCGACTTGGTAAATTCACCTGAGGATTGTATTTATTCCAGAATTCCCGAAATGCTGGTTTATCCAATATGTGCAGGGGAACATCACAGGCAATCAGCATTAACAGTAAATCAAACATAAACTGAGGTTCTAAAGAAGACACGCCATTTTTTTATTTTTATGCCGGTTACTATTGACATGTATTTTGCAGCCGTATTTATTCCAGCACATTAAGTCTTGATCACAAACTTTACAAAATATTATTTTACATTAATCATAGAATAAATCCGGAAATTCACCGATAAATTTATTCACTTTATCAGCGTACGGTCGTTTTCTACTCTTTATATATTATTTATTGGTACTCTATGCATCGACAACTGAAGTGTGTCGTATCATCGTCATCGTAAACAAGCGCGCGATGGCATAGGTATTGCGCCCGACCCTGAATCTACCATCGCTTGGCCAGGCTTATTTATGACCATTATATTTAAGAAGGAAATCAGAAAGGTAGCTAAAATTGTTATCCACGCACACCGACTAGTCAATTTATGAATTTTTACTACGTTAACATATACGATTATTACTTAGAAATTTGAATATTTTTTGCTTTCGCATGTAGTTAAAAGAAATATCAAAGCATATATTACAGTAAATAGGTATTATTAATTTTCCATACAGCAAATATTTTCATTAGACAGGTAGGGGTGTAACTTTTATCGAATACGTCTCTGTACTGAAGGCAATAGTTAATTTAAAATTTAGGTAATTGTAATTGCGGGATAGCTATAAACAGATTTTAATAGCATTTTTCATTACTTTTATACACCGATGCAGGTTTTATACCACTAATAATACTAAGTTTATCATTTATTGTGTGTTTCATAATAAGAACAAGTAAATTATACTACTCGTATCGAAAGAGAACATTTTATTACACATCATAGATTTTAAAGTCCAATTGATCCGTTCAACTATATGCTAGTGATTAATGGCAAAAAAATGTAACCGGAGAAAATTGATTCTTATTGAAATCACACCAGTAATTTTCTATATACAGGGAAAGACTAATTTCACTTGCTGTAATGTATTTAAATAAAAAATACTTGGTTATTATAATTTTTTATTTTCACATTTAAGATGTAAATATATTTTAAAGAAACGATATTGTCTATAACCAGACAAATGCTATACAACAAACCATAAATATGTATACGAAAAAGCTACCTATACATATATTACACCCATATCAATTAGAGTAATAACAATAATTTGTACATTTTCTCCACGAGATATTTTAACTCGCATCATATCGACTAGTTAATTTGGATCGGTGTCCAAGGTCCACTTTAATATTTCACTAGTATTCATTTTCTTTAGAGTTTGATGATTAACAAAAATTATTATTATTATGTGTAGAAGATCTCGAGGTAGGCTGCGCGAATGACTGCATCTTCTCAGGTGCTACAGATAACACGTCATGATTTCCTCGTTCATATTCATTTTCAAGTATCTTACACGAGCGATTAATGTTTTTAGATATATGGTCGTGACTACACACATCATTGACTGGGTGTACTCTTTGTACATGACTTTTTAACTTATCCTTTCTTTTAAATGGTTTATTGCACAAGTCGCACTGAAAAGATATGATTTTATGAATATTAACATGTCTGCTTAGACCAGTAGGCCAAGAGAATGTCTTACTACAAATATTACATGTATACATGTTTACTTGTTTATTGCATGAAATCAAGTGACTAAATAGTAGCAGGTCATCATTATTTATCCCCAATTATTATCCACATTATCCACAATTCTTATCCACATTATCCACAATTATCCACAATTCTTATCCATATTATCCACATTATTATCCATATTATCCACAGTTATTATCCACAGTATCCACATTATCCACAATTCTTATCCACATTATCCACAATTATTATCCATATTATCCACAATGATTATCCACATTATCTACAAGTATTATCCACATTATCCACAATTATTATCCACATTATCCACAATTATCTACAATTATCTACAATTTACCCCTATTTATCCCTACTTATCCCTACGTTATCCTTGCGGTACCCCTATTTATCCCTATTTATCACTACGTTATCCTTACTTTACTCCTATTTATCCCTACGTTATCCTTACTTTACCCCTATTTATCCCTACGTTATCCTTACTCTATCCCTATTTATCCTTATCCCTACGTTATCCTTACTTACCCCTATATCTAGCACATCACTTTATATATTCACTACACAACCATAACATAACAGCTGATTGTGATGATCAGTTAGAGCTGATAGACCTGTTAGATGAGATATATAGGAGAACACTAGCTAATAATAATACTTCAGATTTTCTTTACTAATTAATATTAATTTCTCTGAAATATTATTACTATTTGCTGTTAGAGGAAAAAAAAAACACACACACATTGTTAAATAATTTCATTTATTAAGATATAAAAATATATTATACTTTTATTATATTGATATACTTATATTACAATATTTAAAATTGTTATTACGGGGCTTGTCGGGTTCCAGGACTTGCTTGCTTCACTATATCTACCCCCGCGTCTTTATTTCTTAGATGAGTTCCTCAACATATATGTTTGCTAGTTTACCGCTGCTTAAAAGAATTTAATAATATTTACTCTTGGCCCTATAATTTCCAATAAGCTCCAGCCTGAATCTTTTTCTTGAAAATCTTCGAGTTTTTTTATAATCGCTCCGATACATTTTCTTGTAATTAGATAATAAATGAAAATGTCTACCAGAAGCGTTTCTAAAAGTAGTTCGAGTATAATTGGCACAAATATATCGATAATCAATAAAAATATTGCAAGGGCAATTAAGAATAAAATTCATGTTGATAAGAGTGAAAATATGTTTAAATTAGAAAATAATTTAGCACTTCTAAAATATTATAGAGAATAATTAAAAAAATTAAAATTATTCAATATGATAACTGGTGGCGCCTTAAAGCCAACTAGACAAAAAAATTTAGTTTGGCAAGATGTAGAATCATGTTTGAAAATCGCATTAAATCTGGTATAATAACTAATGTACAAATAAAAGAAGCTAAAATATTTTTTACTAAATCTTATAGAAGTTTCGCAGTTCAGGTGAAAAAATGTTTTAAAGAATCATTAATTAAAGGCAACGTTATATTTGAAGGCAATTTCGTAAAACCTGGCAGCGGTGGGGTTAAAGCGAAAACTTTTGCTACAAAGAATGCTGTGATCGATCTAAGCAATGATTTAAAGCAATGATAATTGTCTAATGATGCCAGGTGTATATGCAGCTCTTATTTTATATACAAATTGTCATGGATATAGCTTGAGCGTTAAATATCATCTCGCACATGCGCAAATTATCAAAATTGAATTAAAACAGTATGGTGGAGGCAACACTTAATAATAATAATAATCTTTAGTAATATATCCGTTCATTACTAGTGTTATTATGAATCCTACAGACGCTGCTGTCATCTTTGATTTTATTTATTACTTGGACGTGTAATTAATTACCATTTTTTCAATGCTCGAAGTGGTAAGCAGCATGTGCATAGAGTATTAAAATTGAAATAAATGCAACTATATAAAATCCAGTTTTTATATACTATTTGAGTATGTCGCTTATTTTTTGTGAAAAATGATTTCTTTGTTTATATATTGATGTAAATTAATATACATTTTTATTTCCTGTTTCCGGTTATATTGGAAGTAATAATTTTTTCTACTTAAGCTCACTGCGACTCCTTTAGTATAAGTGTAAAATGTTTATATTATAATTTATATACAAATACATCCGGTCTAACAGGTTGAAACTCATTTCGGTAATTTTAAAATAATAATTGTGGCGTATCTTGTACATTTTTATCAATAGCCTAATATGTGCTTTTCGGCTATAAATAAATTATCATTTTATGTCGCTGTATTCATTTTAAACATACGATTGCCACACGCTTTATTAACAGTAATAATAACTTTTATTAAAAATATGTGCTTTAATTGTAGTAATTGGAAACACGTAACCATCTTTTTTATTTTCATTACCTATACAGAGTGTCTTCCGTTTGTATAGTAGTATTTAAATCATAAATACATGTATTTGACAGAACTTGTAGCAAAAAATTCTCCTAAAAAATTTATATAAATAATTTTAACTAGAAAGATGTGTGATTTCATCCTATATAAACGACAAGTCCTGTAATAATATATGCTTTGATATTTCTTTTAACTACATGCGAAAGCAAGAAATATTAAAATGTGTAAGTAATAATTGTATAAGTTAACGTGGTAAAAATTCATAAATTGACCAGTCGGTGTGGGTGGATAACAATTTAACCTATCTCTCTGATTTCCTTCTTAATATAATGAAGTCGTAAAGAATAATTTTTGGCTGGATATCCTACATATATAGTTTTATTTAATTTTTAATCTATTAATTTTTTTATATGTAATTACCTATCACCGCTGAATATATTTACTCCACGAAATGAGTCTTGGTCTCTCCATTTTGTAAACATACCTTGTATACCTACCAAACTGTGATTGTATTTTATACATATTAAGTATTTTATATTTTCTATCAGTCTCATGCTTAACTTGAGCTTCAAAATTAATTTTAGTGAAAGACATTATTACTGTAAAAACGTCTTGTTAGTTTTTAGAAGCGATTCCCATGATTGATTTCTCGATTTTTTATCTCTTTTTTATTTGCATTAAGTGACGTTATCATGTATTTACATTATTTTTTAAATAACACGCCTAAATCCTACAGACACTTCGACTATTGTTAATTTTGTTATTTATTACCAATAGTTATAATTAATTGCTCTCATTGGCAGAGCATGTGAAGTTTTTGCGAAAAAATAATTTCAAATTCCTGGAAACATATTAAAAAATATATGCTTTAATTGTAGTAGCTGGAAAATAAATGATCATCTTTAATTAACACGCTTTTATTAGCTTCACTTGTATGTTTGCTTGCTTGTTTGCTTGTTTGTTTGTTTGCTTGTTTGTTTGTTTGCTTGTTTGTTTGTTTGTAACCGACTCTTTGGACTCGATTTTGACCCACTTTAAACGGACAGATTTAATTGAAACTTTGTACACTTACGAAGAACCGGTAACAATACAATAATTTGATAAGTTTATATCATTATCCTGATCAGGATGGCCAGTCCTTTCCTCACGTATCCTCTGCGTGAGAGCAAAGGCTTAATATGTAAGTACATTTCATGATTGTCAGTTAGCTCGGTGGTCGAGCGGGCTAAGGCAGTCGACGCGAAACGACAGACTCCTCGGGAGTGAGTTCAAATCCCATGGCTGAAATAAAAAAATATTTTTTTTTCAGAAATATCTGTTGGATCGTAATATGTTATAATATCAGCATCAATAAGCAATATAAATATAGTTTAAAAAAAACTACAAAACACGCTTTCATAGCACATCAAACTAAAAAGTGAAAAATAAATATAGTTTAAAAAAAACTAAAAAACACGCTTTTAAAGCACATCAAACTAAAAAGTGAAAAATAATTATTAATATAAACTGAAAACAATAATGAACGAAAAATACTAGTATTATTGTGAAAAAAGCGTGGGGCGCTTTGTGCCATATTTTTCGTATATCGAGCAACCCACGCTTTTTTCACAATTATACTAGTATTTTTCGTTCATTAGTGTTTTCAGTTTATATTAATAATTATTTTTCACTTTTTTAGTTTGATGTGCTTTAAAAAGCGTGTTTTTTAGTTTTTTTAAACTATATTTATCTTATTATTTATTGTGTATAAATTTTATTCTCGATTTTAAAAATTCACTTTTTAAAAAGAACAATTTTTTCACAAACACAGAAATTACAAAATGAAATACAAAAATGAGTTTATTTTAAGATGTTAACAATAACACGGTCATAAAACAAGTGCTTTGTCTTTTACAATTTAGACTCTCCGCTGGTATCTCTGCTGACGGTGCATAATGAAGGCACCGGCCTTATTTCCTGGGATGTATCTCCTCCCCTAACAAGAATGAAAATTATGGGGAAGAATTTTCATTTGAAATTTGACTTCTCCGTCTTCTTGGGTTTCTGTAATTTTCTCTTCTTTCTTGATGACAACTTTTTTACAATAATGATATCTCTGGAGGCACTTATACAAAAGTATTATGATAATGATTGAAATTATAACTAATAGAATTGTTACATAATGAATATTTAGATATTCTTTAAAATTGTGATTTATTACAAGTTCATGTTGGTTATTTTTAATTCTTGCCAATTTGTCTAATGGGATTTTTGTTAATTTTATTTCCAAAGTCTTTTCTGGTTGACTTTCAAATTTTGGTACACTAATTCGAGGTAATAGTAAGGGTTCACTGTCTGTATAGCCTTTTTCGTTTACAAAGTTTATAAAATTATGAGTAAATGAACATCCTAAAGGTAGTTCTATTAAATGAGTGTTTTTAAGGTTTATAATGTCTTTTTTTATTGCAGTTTATTTGAATTTCACTTTCATTTTGAAATATTAAGATATAATACTTCGCATTTATTTGTTCAACAATGTTAGAGTTTATGGACAGTTTTGTATATTGACACTTTGTTTTAGCACTGGAGTTTAATATAGCTGTTATGCAATCCTGTTGTTGATTGAGCTGATATAGATTGAACTGATGTATTGATATTCTTGTGCTTGATATTGATATACGCCTTCGTATGTAGCAAGGTAAGGATTATTTGGTATAAGAGTGGTAAAGTTTGATGTAGGGATTGAGTAGAGATGATAATAATTGAAAGGTTTAGGGTTTATGATAGGGATTTCTAAAGCGAAAACTAGTCTTGCATTAGAATAATATGACTTTACTTTGATTAAATTGTAATAATTATATAAGTCTTGTTCTTCATGAAATATTAATTGTTTGTTGTTATAAGTTTTTTGAAAGCTTATCGATTATTGTTTGAATTTCGTGTAATTTGAGAATACTATGGTGTAACGTATTTAATTTCGCAAAAGTTATAGCATTTTCTATATCAGTGAGAAAATATATTAGAGAACTTAAATTGATTTCTATTTGGTCAAAAAAGGTTTCTAAGTTTCATGTAGTGATCAAATTCGAAATTTAAGTGTTCAGTTTTCTTTAATAAATCTTTTACACTTTCTGAAATTATTTCTTGATTGTATTCCAATGAAGAAATTGATTTATTGAAAAAGTTTATTAAGCCAATGTTTAATGAAATTTGTTTGTTATACGAGTTTACAATTTTATCTTGATTTTCTGATAATTCCTTTATTGCATTGTCATATCTGACAGCGTCGTCATGATCGAGATTACCTGAAATAAATTTTATGACTGAGCCCAGAGCGTTTATTAGGCCACGGTTTGAACGGGTCTCTTTAAAAGGATTGTAACAGCCCAACTCCCCCCTCGTATATTTATTACTTAATTTCTATTTTATTTCTAAGTCTCACCTGTCGTGAAGCGACAGGTAATACTGACTTATTTAATTGGCCTTTTTCGTGATCGTCTAGTTTCAGTGGTAGGACCCCAAATTTGGTGTGTTATTGTAACCTCACAGGTACGTTTATAAAGTTTGGCATTACTTTGTTTCATTTATAAGATTTAATTTGCTTTAATTTAATTGGTATACCTGTAGTAATTATTATGACCCCTAACCTGCACTGCACTGATATCTGTTTTAAAAGAGTACTCAATATAAAATTTGACTTTATGTTTATTATCATGAATGTGCTTAGAATTCACTTTTGTACCTGAAAGTAGAAATAAGTCAAGGAAACTCAAATACCGTTTTCACACCTTTTATTTCCATACTGAGACAACTGTCTACAAGAAATATATTATAAAACTTACATGAACAAAACCTTGTTACATGTACGGTGGACAACCGTCCACGAAAAATACATAGCTATTTAGCTAGTTGAACCTGCAATGTAACCAAACCTGGTTACATGCGCGGAAACTTCCGCTTCGTAGTTTAAATGACATATGTAGAACTCTACATATGGGTGCAAGAGAAACCTCCCTTGTATGTGGAACAGAGTGTCCCCTGTCACATGAACCGGCCAGAGGCCGACAGCCATGCCTTGTTTTGAATTCGCGGGCTGGTGCTACCATAAACAGTATCACACACACAACTGACGCTTGGCCAACGAAGATTCGATGCATATGCGGAACCCCGACATATGACGAGCACTGCCCGTATTATTTTAAGTTTTCGATGCATATGCGGAACCCCGACATATGACGAGCACTGCCCGTATTATTTTGAGTTGTCGAATACAGGTCGCCAATCAAGGCTTAAATCAACCTGAAACGAACTACTCCGTAGATTTGTTAATTTGGCCGTCGCCGCTTGTGTTGTGGCACGCTTATGGGAGCGGTAGCCATAAATCATTTATCGGTGTATACTGGCTGGCTGGACCCGAACCCCTGCCGAGAGACAAGGTCCGTGCCCAGATAACCGCATGTCTTTGTTGTCGGCGCCTCACCGTCTCATCCGACAGCGGCACTCTGATCCCCATATGGGTAATGCACTCTGATGAAGTTACAAATATTGCAGATTCAACTGGACATTAAATTTTTGGTATATTATCTTATTTAGACCTGACTTGACAAATGAAGGAAAAGTTCCAACGATTATCGGAATTAATATTGACTGTTCTAATTATTAGTAAACATGTAATGAGCAGTGCATTATAACAAAAACCCTATCTGTAAATCATGTGGTACCACCGATCAGATATTGTTAAAAACCGCAAAACCAAGCATATAGAGTCGTACTTTGGTTAGCGTTGCCATTTCACTCGAAACAAAGAAATTGCATTAATTTCATGGTCTTTTTACTGGACTCGAGTACGTAGCAAATGGCAACGCAGTATAATAATTATTTAGGTGACATTCTTACCAATTCTAGTATACACGGAGAGTTCCGCGGGGCCCACTCCCCCGGATTCCTGAGTAACGCCTGAGTTACTCGCCTCCATGTCGACGGCGGTGTCGGCGGCTAGCGCACGCTAATGCAGCGCGGCACCCAATGCTAGTTATAACGGCAAGATAGGGCCACTCTCTTATTTCTCGACTCCTCAGAACAAAAGCATAGGCTTGTGGCTGTCAGAGTCGACCTGATGCACAGCTAGATTACAGAGAGTCGTACAAACTCTTCGTACCCGGTTCTTTCGAACCAAAGCTAAAAGCTTGGGGGTAGTCAGATGTGGGGCACGAGTCTGCCACGTAGAACTGGACAATCTCTTTGTAGCCGGTTCGTTAGAACCAAAGCGTATAGCTTGGGGCTGTCAGAGATGTGACCACGATCGTAAGCCGCCTTGCGTATTTATATGATTTCCCGCGAGTGAATTCGTGGTCCGAGCCTGCAAGTTAGACGGAGATAGGCAAACGCTCCGTTTTTGGCTTTACCCACGATATGCATTTAGGTGAGAAATAATATAATGACTCTATGTTTACAGCATTGGAATTTCTTAGTAAAACTCTTACAACCCTACGTGTTTACGTTGGTTTGTTTATGTTATTTCCTCTTGACTAAAGAATGCTTTGAGATTTTGTACAGTTTTGTCAATGTTTTAAAATATTAAATGAATATTGTGTGTTCTTTTTACTTAGCTGAATAATTTAGACTCTATAGTTTGAATGCATACGTTTTCTGCCAAAATTATAAGAAAATGATTTAACCCTTTTCATGGAATAATGAATTTGTAATTTAATGATATAAATACTTGGGAATACTTTAGTTTTATGTAAAAATTATAGGAAATTTATTCGCGATGAAGCAGCCCAGGTCTGGGATGCTTCAGGATATTTGAAAGGGTACACTGAAGCGAATTTTGTTTTAACTAAATTAATTTGATACAAAACATCATTTTTATGATTTGTAAAGGATTGTGCGTATTGTGGGTTTGATTCTATTTCTAAGAGTTTGTAAAAATCATTATATTGATATATTATTTGGTTGATTTGTTTCCCTATTGGTGTAATGTCAAAATAGTGAATAAATTCGTGTGACGATTATTGTTTGATACGTGCTGTACCTAAGTAAAAGGAAGTATCCCTGGGTTTGTTTCAAGTGAAGTAATTCTAATCTCCTGGAGTTCAACTTTCTGAAGGGTTATCGTTAAGATGATCAGGGTCAGTTGGAGTAATGTCATCGTCTTTGTTTGGCTCCTTTGTGACGTCTGAAACAGATGTTTTAATTATTTTTCGTGGTGGCTTGATCTGTTGTTTATGTATCGTTATGTTCTTTTTTAGTTTAACTTTCTTACCTAAGTCTTTAATTGCAGTTTTAGGTGTAAATTTAGGTTTGGTTTTAGATCTACTGTTTTGTATTATTTCTAAATATACCTACATCAGAGTCGGGGTTAATTTCAGGACATTTTTCAAGTTTTTTATTTTGGTTTTCAATTAATTTTTCTTTGTTAGTTTTTAGCTGGTCATGAACTTTGTCGTACAGAGTTTCGACATTCTTTTTTATGGTTTATGACATATTGAGCTTCAATATTGATTTCCTTACTTATGTCGAAAATATCTCGAGTTTTCAAATGCCCTGATATTAATTCAAATGGTTTTAATTTAGTGTTTGAATGAATTGTGTTATTATAACCGAATATCGCGTAATTTATAATGTCGGTTAATGGACTATTTTTATTTTCTAATCTTAAAATTCGTACGTATTCGATTAAAGTGCTGTTGAATCTTTTGACTGGACTATTGCTGTTGAGGTGATAAGGTGTGGTGTAATGTAATTGTATTTTATGAGGTGAGGCTAGGTTTTGCAATACTTTTGTTTTAAATCCGTAGTTATTTGTCCAGGTATACCATGGTGAGACATGAATTTTATTAGGTTATTTACAACTTCAATAGAGGTACCGTTATATAGATGATATGCCTGTCCGTTTTTAGAAAAAGGCGTCAATTATTACTAGGAATTTCTCATTATTTATTGTCAATGTGTCCATGTGTAATAATTCAAATGGGTACTTTGGTGTTTCTGTTATTTATAGTTTTGGTTTAATTGGGTTTTGTTCGTACATAAACAGATTTTACATCTATTTATGTAGTTAGTTACGTCGATTCTTGGTGTGGGCCAATAATATAGATTTCTGAGGTCTTTTTCAACTTCGTTTATACCGCGATGTACAGTGGCTATTTCGTGATGATATTTGATTAATGTATCTTTCTCGTCTTTGTCAAAAACATCTATGAGTCTCGAGTTACATTTTATTAATTGAAATGTAAAGTTTTTGAATATTCTATGCACGATTTTACATAGGGTAGGATACAGATGTTCATTTGCAAGGAAAAATGCATAGGTTTTGCCGGTTCGAAATAGTTCTTTATTAAATCAATAAATTGTTGTTCGGTGTCTTCAAAAGTAAAATAACATTGTCGTCTTTCAGTACCTTCAAAACTGTCTAGCAAAAATGTTCGTTCTTGCATTGTTAAGTTTGTTTCGTCAATAAATACTTGATTTTTTATAACAATTCATTGGTTTATCTGTTATTTTTACGTCTTGTATCGGGTTTTCAGAGGCTGTATGTACAGTGTTGTCGTCAGCTTCGTTATTGTCCACTTTAACAATTATTGATTGGTTATCGGGTTCTTTAGATGTAGACGGAATTTCGTTGTCTATTATTAAAGGATGAATCTCTATGCGAGATAACGCGTCGGCGTTCGTGTTAAGTTTTCCCTTTTATAAATTATTCGGTAGTCGAACTCCTCAAGTTTAAGTCTCCATCTTACTAGACGTGATTGGGGTTCTTTAAGATTCATTAACCACTGAAGTGGTTTGTGATCGGATACTATATTAAACTGTCTGTCAAATAAATATGGTCTGTAAATTTTGCAAGCATAAACTATGGCCAAAAGCACTTTTCGATAGTTGAATAATTGCATTCGGCATTGTTAAGGGTGCGGCTAGCATAGACTATAGGTTTGTCATTTCCAATAGGGCCTTGACTTAGGACGGCTCCTACGGAGTAATTTGACGCGTCCGTGGTAACGTTGAATTCCTTAATGAAATCTGTGTGTTGAAGAAGCGGGTCATTCATAAGAATAAATTTGCAAGTGTTAAAAGCTTTTAGAAAATGTTCATCATGTATTACTTTACTATTTTTCTTGAGACAATTAGTTAATGGCTTTGTAATTTTGGTAAAATTTGGAACAAAATTTCTGTAATATCCTATGAGGCCTAGAAATAATTATATGTCTTTCTGACTCTTAGGGAGTGGAAATTTTTCGATTACCTCAATTTTATCGGGATTAATGCCATTTTCTGTTATTAAATGCCCGAAAAACTTAACAGATTTGCAAAAAAATTTCGACTTGTCTAGCTGAACTTTTAGATTATGGTCTTTGAGTCGGGTGAAAACTTTTGTGAGACTTTCCATATGTTCCTTAAGGGAAGATAAATAGACAATAATGTCATCCATATATACTAAGCAATTATGGCCTTGTAAGCCTCTTAGAACATTGTCCATGCAACGTTGGAATGTTGAGAGACTATTTCGTAAACCAAAATGGCATTCGCAGAAACTCGTAATGACCATTATTTACATTAAAAGAGGTTTTCTCAATTGAGTTAGGATGCAGCTCAATTTGATGGAACCCTGCCACAAGATCAAGTGTTGTAAAATATATAGATCTTCCTAGTTTATCTAGGATATACGTTATGTTAGGTATCGGATATCTATCTTCTACCGTTTTTTGATTTAATCGGCGGTAGTCAATAACAACGCGCCACTTCTGAATATTACTCGCGTCGCGTTTTTTTGGGAACTATCCAGATCGGGGAACTCCAAGGTGAACTTGATGGTCTTACTATACCATCATCCAACATTTTATTAATTTGTTTGTTTACCTCATCTTTATGCACATGTGGGTAGCGATATGTTTTGGAATAAATTGGTAATTCGTCTCGTGTTTTGATTTCGTTCTTAACATTGTTGGTGAAAGATAATTTGGAGAATATATTTTTAAATTTTTTGCAGAGATCTGTAATTGCATTTATTTCTTCAGAGTTAAGATGTTGGGTTCTGATTAGGTTTTCTATCGTTATTTTTGTCACAGATTTTATTATTGATCTCGTCAATATTGGGATTGAAATTTAAATTATAAAGTTCAAATGAGTTTTCTAAGAATTTTGTTACTATAAGCGGCTCACAAATTTCTAAGTTCTTATCTTCGTCTGATCGGTTATGTATTTCCGTTAAAGCTAAATAGCTGGCTGATTTACTCAAAGTTTCCGGTATTACTAAGCCATTTATTTCCATTTCTGGTATAATTACGTCACTATTTGTTATATTTAGAGGAATTTTTGCAATAATTATGGAATTTGCGGGTACGTGAATTGATAAGAGTAATTTTGGTTTGAATTTTTTTAACAAATTTTTATTTTGTGTAAGGAGAAACTAGTTCAGAATTTACAAAATCTATTTTAATATTTAAATTTTTGATAAGGTCAAATCCAAGAATTCCATCAAAGTATGTATGGAAATTAAATAGGTGAAATTTAACAATACAGTCTTGTTTAAATTCCTCAAATAAGGGAATATCAGCGCATTCGTTTTGTTCGTATGTTTTTAGTGCAGTTGAAATTGAAAATTTGTTATTATAAATTTTGTCTGGAAAATAACGTTTTGCAATCTCTGGTCTTAAGATAGAGACTGTAGCGCCCGTGTCTATTAAAAGTTTTAACGGTGGATTTTTTTGTTATAATATAAGGCAGTTGTTTTTCTAAGTTGAAATTATTTAATTCAATTATGTTTCCTCTATCAAAGGCTGAGTTTTCTGAAAATTTTGTGTCTGTTCATCTGTCGCTCAAATAAGGCTGGGTTGAAATTTGTCTCAGTTTTTTCGGTAAGTAATAACTATTTTCGAACTGATTGTCATATTCGGGGTTATATTGATATTCGTCAGAATCTACAGGAATATTTTGTTCCACGTTATTTATTTCTTTTACGGAGAAATTTGATCTTTGGGGTTGAAAATAATTTTGTCTATTAAATTCAGGTCTTTGCATGCTTACCGTATTGCGAGTATTAACACTCATTGGGGTAGCTTGGTTAGGATTTGAAATACGCGTATTAACACTCATTGGAGTAACTTGGTTTGTGGGTCTAAAATTACCTGTTGGCTTCCAAACGTTTACGTTATTTGGCCTGCCAAATACCTGAGCATTACTAAAGAATCTATGTCCGTTAGAGGGTTGTCGAGGTTGAATTTGTATCGGATTACTAGGAAAGTTGTTTTGTCCCGGAAATTGTGATTGAAATATCCGCGGTTGAAATTGTTGTGAGTAATGTGTAAGTTGGGGATACCTAGGTGGTATCTGTCTTTGCGGGATATGTCGATATTGATTACTATTAGTTTCTTGATTTTGTCTCGACATATACCTGATGTTGTGATCTTCCGTTGAATATTTAAGAGCTTCAGCTAAATTGTTAGGTTTTTGAGACCTTAACATGGATTGAGCAGGTTCTTTTAATCCGACAATAAGAGTTCTAAGTGCTTGACAATTATAAGTATTAATTTTATTTATTTTTACAGAGATATTCCCTCGTGTAGATTAATGTAATTAGTTAGATGATTGAGAGTAGAAATCACTTGATAATAGTAAGTAATTATATCTTCGTTTGGCTTTTGAAGAATTTGTACTAAGTCAGACAAAGGGCATTTTCGTCTCGTATGTCACCAAATGTAGTTAATAAAGTATCTTTAATTTGTGGCCAACTTTTCGCCCCTGAAACTGCTACTATTTCTTCCGCTCTACCTTTTAATTTAGATATTATTGAATTTAACAAAAATTTATTTTTAGAGATATTACATTATTATGATCCCAATAGGTTTCTAGAATTTCATCAGCTAAAGTAATAAATCTTAAAGTTTGTGCGCAGTGCCATCAAAATCTGGTAAAAGATCTAATGGTTTTACATCAATTGATGGTACGCTAACAGATTGGCTAGTTGATTGATTATGAGCCATATTTGATGTATCTTGGTCCATACCTATTTCAGAAAAACTTAACTATAAACTTTCAACGTCATGGTCAATCATAAAATTAGCAGTATAATAAAATAACAAATTTACCAATAAAAATGTTAAAAATATAATGCAATAGTAATATATGAAATTTCAGTAAGTTTGTTATAAAATAAAAATGTTAGTTTGGACATTATTTAAGGATCATCCGATAGATAATAGATAGAAGTTCTTCATTATATAAAAATTGCGAAAGTTAAAGTTCTTCCTTTCGTCGCTTTGGTTCTTTCGCATGCAATACAGTATTTTACATGGAGTAGGCAAGGGAACTACGGGATGACTTGATCTGCTACGAGAGAGGCGAACCAACGCGCGGGGGGGTACGTGGCGCGGTTGCATGAGATCTGGTGTGATATGCATCCTGTCTCCCTTTAAAAACATTAATCCATTAAAAAATACAGCAAACAATGCAAAATTTACTGAAAATTTGTTTTTCTCTCAAAACAAATAAAACTAAACACAAATTAAACAGACAAGAAAACAAAGATTTTAAAAAATGTTTATAAATGAACGTAGCTGATATAAATGTTTTGACAATATATTCTAAATTCAAATGTTCTCACTTGATTCATTCTGCTATTTAAGTGAGTGTAATTCTTAATGACGCATAAGTTTTCTTTAGATCTCTTCATAAACGAAACAACTTGAAATAAATCAGTATCTTTTTTCTGCAACATTTTTGAATTTACATCGACAATTTGCAAAACATTATTCCAAAAAAGTCATTAAGAAATCATAAGTGAAACTGTTCAAAAGACTTGAAGCAGCGACTTCTTCGTGGTTATCTTTTATCTTTTTACATTTTTTCCTAACATGCTGATTTAAAATGCCGAAATAAAACACTTGTCTCCTTTGCTCTTGCTGACCACCTTGTGCTGGACAAACCTTTAAGAGTGTATATTCTTTCCTCTCTTGGAAATACTTCCATCTTCATCATTCTCATTATGTTCTATTTCCATTTCCGAAAAGATTCTAGCATTTTTACAAGATTCTTTCAGCATAGTCCATCAATAAAAAATCTAACATTTTTGAACATTTCCAAAAAAATTCAATGTTTATGTTGAGGCACTATCTTCTGCCGCATGACTTACTAAGATCAATTGATGTGGTGGGCAATGAACGTAGGGTGCGAAAGCTTAATGATTTCTTTGGCTAACAGCTTTGCGTAGTAGGGTATGGACAAATTTTTCACCACCACTCATCACACGCTGGACTAACCATATTGTGACGTTTAAATGCATCTAATAAGAACGAAACGATCCTGTTTTTTACTTTTTACTATTTCACTCATGCTTAGAAATAAATATTTTTTTATGGATAAAAAAAATTTTGTTTCCTAATACACACACGACCACAGGGTCTCGCTAGCCCTGGGGCCTGTAGTTAAATACGCCACTGGTTCTATTTAAAATAACAAAGTTGATGTCAATTTCCGGTATAACCGGAAGTGATAACAGTTCAAAAATATTTTAGAATGGTAGGTCTTTCCGAAAACCTATTCGACCAAAATTTCAAAACAATATTCCCATTCAGTCCGGAGATACGACTAGAGGGGGTAGGTTGAAAACGAAAATGATTTCGTAAAAAAGTATGTTTAGAATTTTATGAAATACTGTTTTTATTTCAATTAATAATAATAATAATAATAATAATAATAAATTGCCTTTATTTAATCATGAGCATTGTAATATACAATACTCGTATACAAAGAAAAGGGCGAAGTGTAGCCGAAGCTACTCTACTTAACCCTATTAAAACCTAACAATTTACATCTAATTATAAGCAGATGACGTATACAAGAAAACAAAATTAAGCTAGTTAAATATTTTATAGCGTATGCTAGTACATATAAAATTAATGTTGATTTATAAACATAAATGAAAAACAAGAATAAAAACAATGAAAAAACAACAACAGGATAATATAGCAAAAGTAATAAAAAAAAGTGAGAAAGATTATATAGAAACATAATGAGATATCAAATAGAATAAACAGAATGGAATAAAGTAGAATAGAATAGATATCATGCCGTGAATAATATCATTAAATTTTTATAATTCATTGTAAAGTGAGCAAGGAGTGCTTAATTTTTTTACGAAAGTTGTTTAAGGGAAAGTTTTTCAATGTATTATTGATAATATTATAAATTTTAGCCGCGTTATACGTAAACAGCTTTGAAAACAAGGCTGAATAAAATCGAGGCAAGGATATCTGAGAGCCATGACGCACATTTACGTTATGTAAATCATGTCTAAACAAAATTTTTTCCCGCAAGTACGGAGGTGACGAAGTAGTTAATATGCGTTTAATAAGTACCGACATTTGATACTTGTAAATGTTATCCAGTTTGAGCCATCCAAGCTGCTTTATTTTTGCCGAAACTCTGTCATATTTTCTTAACCGTAAACAAATCGACAACAACAATTTTGTATTTTTTTGTAACCTATTTTGAGTAATTTTAGCAAGACAGGGGTAATACAATGTAATACCATAATTTAATATTGGCAACACTAATATTTCTGAAAATTTTTTTCGTAGTTCGAAATTTATAATTTTTTTATTACTATATAACAATTTTAATGCTAGATATGATTTTTTTAATAAGTAGGGATACATATTCCTCAAATCGTAATCTACAATCAAAGATAACTCCTAGATTTTTTTACACTCTTGACAATATTTACGGGTTTATTTTGTATCATTACCTTTAGGTGCGTTTTAACTAATTGTTCTGAACGTTCTGGACAAAATATTATAACAATGGCATTTATCCGCATTAAGTTTTAAATTATGTGTTTTAGAATATTCAAATAAAAATTTAAGATCATGATTTATGTGTGTACAGGCAATGTCAACAAGTTCGGGCTCAAAGGAATATGATAATTGGGTATCATCAGCAAATGCCTGTATTTCAGAATACTTAACTACGTTGAACATATCAGAAGTATATATAAGAAACAATATGAGCCCCAACACAGAACCTTGCGGAACACCAGATGTTATATATGCTATTTCGGAAGAGGTATTATCTATAATAACTTGCTGACGATGATTACTAAGGTAATCGATAAAAAAATTTATAGAAATTGGATCAAAACCGTAATATTCGAGTTTGGAAACAGGCAAAACATGTTCAAGGGTGTCCGAAGGCTTTTGAAAAATCGAGAAGTATGAGAGCTGTAGCTAAACCGTTGTCAAGAGACTTAATTATATTATCTGTAACATTTAGCAGTAACGTTGTCGTACTAAACCCTTTCCTAAAATCTAATTGTAAATTTGATAAAATATTATTTTTTTGTAAAAGTCATACATTTGTATATTTATAATTCTTTCGAGAACTTTCGACATGGTAGGAAGTACGCTAATAGGACGAAGTTCATTATATGCTTTAGGGCTATTTGTCTTAGGCAAGGGTTTAACTAACGACATCTTCCACATCTCTGGGAAATAGCCAGCTTCTAAACAGCAATTTATAATATGAGTTACATATGGACAAATAATTGGCAAACACAGCTGCAGCATTTTAGCACAAACGTTGTCACTTCCATAAGCATTAGACTTTAAATCATAGATTGTGCTTTTAACCTCATCCGTCGTTACTAATTTAAACGTAAATAATAAAGTGGGATCATGTTTTCTAGATTTATAAAAATTTGAACTTTCAGGACAGTTATTTAAGGGACTAAAGACAGATAAAAAATAGTCATTTATACCATCAGGATTTTTCAACTCTTTAGGAATATCAGTTGCAGTTCTTTTTATATTTAGATATTTTAAGGATTTCCACAGTTCCTTTTTATTTACATTTTTTTGTTGATAAGTTAGAAAAGCAGCTTTTTCCTTTGTTATGGCATTTGTAACAAGATTACGCATTTGTTTATAATAACTATGGTCAGTTGTAGATTTTGTACGATTATATTTACTGTATCCCTTTGTTTCATCATTTGTTTGAGGTTAGGGGTAATCCAAGGAGCGTAAGGTTTAGATATTCGGGAAGTAGTGTACGGTGCGTGCTTATCAAATAGTTCTAGAATATATGTATTTAATAATTTAATTTTATCTTCGATATTATTTAAATATAAAACATTTTCCCAGCGTACGTTTATTAAGTCTTTGTCAAAGTCGTTTTTACTAAAATATTTGAAATTGCGGTATATTACAAATATAGGTTCTGGGCGGGGACTTATTTTAACTCACAAAAAACGGCATTATGGTCAGAAATAGCATCCGCATTTAGAACTCCAGAATTTAATACTAAATTATAATTGTTAAGAAATATTACATCTATGTATAATTTTTCGTGTGGTATTTGTAACACGTGTAGGTTCTTTTATCAGTTGTTGAAAATCATAGGATGACATAAATTCTGATACTGCATTTTTATATAACTGATCAATATTTAGATCACCTAAGATTATAATATTGTGAAATTGAGGGGAATTAAAAGACAATAAATTATCTAAAAAATCTAAGAGGTTTAAATTTTGTGTTGGTACCCTGTATATAACTCCTATAAGGATGTGATGAGCACCTGTTTTAAATTCTATCCAATAATGCTCTACACCTTCAATAGAACCAAAATCGTTTAGAACTGGTACAACTTTTAGAGTATCTCTCACATAGATGCCTATTCCACCACCTCGACTTGGCCGGTCTTTACGAAAAAATCTGTAATTGGGTATACCTACAATATCTGAAGGAATATCTTTATTCAGCCATGTTTCAGTGACGCACATTATATCTAAATTATTATTTAACACCAGATCCGAAAATTGTTCAAAGCCCGTAAACAACGATCGTATATTTAACTGACCAATTTGAACTTTTTTATTTGGTGAATTATTAGTCATAATTTATTCTAGATTTCAACTGATCTATTTTGTTTAAAAGAAAATAACATTGAGGATTATTCACAGAATGATCTGTAGGAATGTTTAATTTAAATTTAGCATTTATCTCTTTGCAATTATTACAGGCAAAAGTTTCCGCTTCACAATCACTTTTTTCATGTGCTCCTGAACAATTTGGACAAATTACAACTTGACTACGACAGTCTTTTTTATGGTGGCCAATTTTTCACCATTTAAAACATTTTGGAAGATTAAGATGTTGTTTAACACCACATTTTTTCCATGAGACGTATAAATACCCATTTTTTGTAATGAATTTAAAAAGCGAGGGAGACACTTCGATTATCGAGTTGAACATGTTTTTATATTTCAACGTAGTTACAATTTTTATGTCACTAACAGGAACATCTAAATTATTGTCATGTATAATGTCTATTATCAAGTCAGGATTTTCTGTTGTCGATTTCTCAACACTGTATATAATAAGCCTAGGATTAAATTTTTTTGGGTTCGCATATATATTGTAAATGTTACCAACTTTATCATTTAGACAGGTTTTAAGTTTAATTAGCGAATCTATGTCACCGCAATTTATTAATAAACCATCCTTGACTAATTTGGTGTTTAGTACATTTGCATTTAGAGATCCAGGATTAATTTTGGATTTTATGTCCTTTTCAACCTGTTTATTTGATAGACTTTGATCTGTAGACTTTACAAGTAAAACCGCTGACGAATTGTTTCCATTTCTTTTAAGTGCGGCACTGTACATATTTACATTTGCCTTGGCCTTATCTTCAGGTAAAAAGAAGTTGATGTACTTACAATTTTTTGTTGACAATCGTTAAAATTAGTTTTTAATAATTTGCTGGTATATTCTAATTCTGACACATATTTGTTTAAAATTTCCTTTTCACGTTGCAGGCATTCTACTTCTTTTTTCAGAATCACTATTTCATTTTTTAAATCTAATACACCAATATTTTTGAGCAAGTAAGAATATTTTTAAACACTTCATAACAACTTTTACATCGGAAGGTTTTTCTTTTCAATGCCTATAATCTTTGTTATAATATCCAAACATTTTGAATGAAGCACAAAGTCACATGATTCGTTGAAACATTTTATTTCATTTGCCAAAACACTTTTACCACTTACTTTACACTTCTTTTTCGGAGGACTTATTAATGTCGACCGCCAATGCCGAGGTCGCCATTATCAAAAAAAAATAGTGCGTCCGACTTCGATATGTCGAGTTCTATGATTCCAAATGATGGACCAAATTTTTTGCTGCGCAATTTTCATACTTCTGCTTTAAACAATATTATGTTTCTCTCTATCTTAATATAAAGCAATAGGCTGCATTTTGAACTGATCTGTGTAAAAAAGTGATTAAAATATACACCATATTATACTGCGTTCATTCACATGAATACATAAAAAACTGTTTACATGGGCTCGCAAAGCGACCCTTTCCATCTATCTTAAATATAACACATATTATTATTTTTAGGTAAGGTTAGGGAATATATTGGTCATTAACAATTAGAATTAATACTTACATATTAATATTAATCGTCGAAAACACAATTCAATTTATATTAAAACACAATCTACAAACGTCCAACTACTATCAATGCCTATGAAATAAACTAAACGATGAAAATTGATTTAAGGTCTACTCAAACCAATGCGGGACTGCGGGAATGGGAGCGGGAGCGGGAAAGGTTTGGAAAGTGCGGCAAGCGGGATAATCTTGTATATTCACACTGGTGCGTCAAAAGTGAGCCGAATGAACGTAATTTTAGTTGTTATTTTTTTTAATATTAAATAAATATGTACGATAGTTCATCAGATGAGGAGGAAGTTCTGTTCATGCTAGCAGCAGAGGATGATGAGAAAGAAAAAGTATGTATATAAATTTCAATAATGATGATTTTATTTAATTTTTGTTCTATTTTGTTTTATGTAGACATAAGAAAACAAGAATACACACCATTAATAAAGATAGGCTCCTTTATGGAGAATACCATACGTTAATGCACCAACTTCGACAAGATGAGAAAAGATTTTATATTTATTTCCGGATGACCAGCGATTGCTTTGATGAAATTTTAAACCTAATTAAAGATGAAATTTGTAGGAAAGACACAAATTTTCGTGAAGCAATCTGCCCCGATGAAAGTTTGGCAATTGCGTTGAGGTAAGATTATTTTTAAAAAACGTTTTTTTGACACAAATAGATACTTATTTTTTAGTGAAGGCACAGTAAATATAGCAAATATTTTTTCAAATATTTTATTTCGTGAAGATTACAGTATAAGGAAGTACAAGTTGTTTCAATTACCTAGACATAAATAATATTATTCGGAGGGATTAAAATGTAAGATATATGATGCCACTGAGGAATTTCGAGAGGAATGTCTTTGCTGAAATTGTGTGTATATTTCCTTAGGTTGTGTGACATTTTGGTCGGAGAATGTGCGTGATTGTTCGGATAACTGGGGATGTGGCTGTACATCTAATTGTATGTATGTTTGCATGGATGAAGATAAATTTTGTTGTTGGGATGCGTTTATGTATGGCTGTAATGAAGATCTGTATTTTGATTGGCTAGCGATTGGTATATACTCAGGTTGCGCAGGTGATGATGCCGGTAGTGAAGTTAGCGATGAACTACTAAAATCACTAGCATTAGACCGAGGCCTCGACAGCGACTCCATCTCTTCAATATGTTCTAATTCTTGCTCTGCAATAATCTGTACGATTTTCATTTTCGTTATGACTTGTCTTTTGTGGGAGAAAGATTTTACGATTTGCGCATATCCCGAAAAAGTAACATCAATAACGGTCTTATCGTAACGTCCTCTCTTATTTTCAAAATAATTTACCATTGCATCCACTGATGAAGGGTATTCTTTATTTTCTTTTTGTTGCCGGTGTCTTGAAGTTGTCAATTTTCTGGTTGATGATGTAGTTGACTGCGTATGTGAGGGTGTACTTGCAACGGACTGTGTATCAGGCTGATGGTTAGTGACAGCTAAAGGTGAATATGTCTCTTCTAGTTCGCCGTCTTCTACATCAGAAGTAACTGTTCCTTGCACTATTTCAGTTACTTGACTTTCGGTCGCAATTTCTCCTTCGCCTATATCACGTATATTTGAAGTAGTTTCAGCAAAACCTAGAAATGGGCGAAAAAATTACATCTGTTTTGACCACTGCCAATTAGTGTAATTTTTCTTCGGCGCTTGCCCAGTTTTGGTTTTAAGGCTTCGCAAGTACTTGGCATACGTGTCTCTAAGATTCCTCAATTTTTTTTTATCATCACCTAAAATTTTTTTTTTTTTTTAGATTTTTGGCTACTGAAGATTCCTTTTCTACAATTGGACATAGCTATCGAGTTGGCTTTAGTACTGTAGGTGTAATTATTAAAGAAGTTTGTCAAGCAATTGTAAACAAAATGCAAGGCATTTATATGCCTGAACCAACAAAGGAAATTTGGAAGAAGTCAGCTGAAGGTTTTTATGATTTGTGGCAATTTCCCAATTGCATCGGAAGCATTGATGGTAAACATATAACAATAAAATGCCCAAAAAATACTGGATCGACTCATTTTTGTTATCTTAAAAAGTTTTCCATTGTACTGATGGCTATTGTTGGACCTGAATATACATTTTTATGTGTGGATATTGGAGGATATGGGAAGAATAGTGATGGAGGAATTTTTGAGGAGTCAAACATGGGAAGAAGATTTGCTGCAGGTTTAATGAACGTTCCAGAAGACAAAAACCTACCCGGGACAAATATTACTGTTCCACATGTTTTAATTGGTGACGAGGCCTTTGCTCTGAAACCTACATTAATGAGACCCTATCCATACAGGCAGTCTCGAGGAGGAAAGAAAAATATAATACTAGACTTTGTACTGCTAGACGTGTTGTAGAAAACGCCTTTGGAATTTTGGCACAAAAATGGAGGATATTTTATAGACCCATCGAAACTTCCGTAGAAACGACCATACAAATTGTGAAAACCACCTGCATCTTACATAACTTTATAAGAACAAAAAATTGTGATTCTCTATATTTTGAATATCTAGATCCAGCAGAAAGCACGATGGATGCTTTCACCAACTTAGAAAGGGATCCAAGAAGAGCCACTAATATGGCATTTGATATCCGAGAGAAGTTTGCTGATTTTTTTAATAATTAGTTTATAAATAAATTGTGAAGGCATAGGAGTGCTATATTTTGTGTTTTGTATAGCATAAAAGTAATAAATAATGATACTTTTTTCTTGACACATTTTCATATTTTTCTAATTTATTAACAGTATTATCACCCTGTATATCTGATCTGAAAATTATATACACTACTCCTAAGACTAAGTGTCCTAAGGTAAATCTTAATATGATATCAAGCTGAACAAGAAATTAAAACGTTAAAAAAGAACAAGGCTTCAAAGTTTTGACAATAAAAATTCCATTCTTATCAGTACATTCTACAGAGTGTTTTAAATTTTCAGAGCAGTAGTGTTCCTGTGCTAAGCATGGAGTAAAATGCGAATTTTATTAAGTAAAAATTTAAAACACTTTGTGGAATTTAGAGATAATAACAGATTTTTTTATTATCAAAACCTTGAAGCCACTTTTTTCATGTTTAATTTCTTGTTCCGCTTGATAGCTCCTTTTTGGAAGAGATATTAAGATTTACCCTAGGGCATGTTTACACTTATGTAAAAAATAGAGGTGGTGCGTTAATTTTTTTGGGCAGTGTATATTCATTTTCTTAACATGCCAGTATGTGTAGCAGAACTTTTTATAAGGAAAAACTTTCAGCATTATTTAGTAATTTATTTACCTTTTTCTTGTACTTCAAATCCTATTTCATCCCATACTTTGTCTTTCTTCCTTATATTTTTATATTCTGGATGAGAAAGATCATATAAAATAGGATACTTTTGCACAATTTCTATAATTCTTTCTGTTAAAGACATCTCGCACATCTGTCTATAAACATACAAAACAAGAAATGACCCGCGGGAAGAATGCGAATCGCGGGAAAAATGGTGCAAGCTGCGAACTGATATAATTTCGCAGCACGACTGCGTTTCGTCGGGCTGGCTATCGCATCGGTATATATGCTTGTATTTCCCGCAGTTTAATTATGTGTCGTGCGAATTCCGCTTCCGCTCCCGTTCCCGCAGTCCCGCATTGGTTTGAGTATACCTTTAACCGTTATCGGAACTTTGCACTTGTGTATATCTGCCTGCCGTCTGCACCAATCATCTGCGCGTATTTTGTTCCCAATCCTGGCTAACGCTGCAAAGCTTATGTGAACAGACTATAGGACAAATTTATTCATGAATTTGACAAACTATGTATACCACCTATGATATTGTTATTCAATATGAATCAATATTAACATATTCTGAAAATTAGCTGCATTATAATTTTTAAATTAACGTTTTATGATTTTAACTCGTTTACTTTTTTCCTCAAATCTGGTACACTAATAGACAATAAAAAATTATCATGTAACCAGCACCGCCTCCGTCCCGATCGCTCTTCCACTGGGTTTGGGGGCGGGCCGTCAATGTAACGGGTAGCGTTGCTGTCACCAGATCGGGTAAATTTAATTTTAACTTTCCGCCTGACCTCGGAAATAATGTATACAAAAAAAAAAGGTGTTCAAAGGCGTCTTCGGAGGGCAAAAGCCCGGCTACGGCTTATATTGCGTAGGCTTTTACGATGAATTTGAGAGCGGAGAAAAATAACTAACTTTGTAAGAAAAAGAATGAATATATTAACAAAAGCAAAATAATGTGGTTACAGGCATCAATACCGTGATGTAATAATTTTTAAACAAATGACAACTAATTAACTGAACAAGTAGCACAATATTTCTACAATTTTTCGTGAGAACAAATAAACATGAAAAAAAAAATCTTTTTCTTTTCTAGATGTTAATAACGTGAACTGATAATTTTAACATAACGATTACTCATTAGCTAAACAAAGTAACACAATATTATTTGATTTTTTCATGAGGCAAACTAAGCACAAAAAAAGTAGATATATAGCTACCGACGTCAATAAAAGTAAACAGCAACTAATTAAATAAACACAACCTATTTCAATCACATAATTTTCCATAAGAAAAATAAGCAATTATTAGAAAAACGTAATTCACAAACGTCAATGACGTGAGCTATTAATCTAACAATATATGTGGTAAATTAAATGAACAAAATAACACACTAATATTACAATGTTCCAGGACCCCAACATAATCAAGTATAAACCTCTCACAATAACAAACCTAATTCTAATTGTGAACCGCCCTGTACATACCCTTAAAAAATAAAAATAAAACCAATAGTGAAAAATAAATGAGAGTCAAGGCGTAGTTCCGCCCTGTAAGCAAACAAGCACAATTTTCGAATTTGAACCCCACTGGTTAGTATACATATATTAGATCTTGAATTAGAAAACAAGTATAAAACTTACCCCTCCTCCTGGGTAACTCCTCAACGAAAGAAAAGTCTCTCCAACACCACTCACTTACCCCTTCGAGTCTCCGCCCAACTATTTAAGAAAATAATAAAACAATTCACTGACGAAAATACCGTCCCACACCACTAATAACTCACCAAGGACTACTCCTTGCTAAACAAAAAATTACGCAAACAAAACCTAAACTCTTTAACTAGGAACTCCCCTTAAATAATACCACCCCTAACTAAAACCCTGTATGCACCGCCCAAAAAAATAAAACCTCTCCTAACTAAAATCCCTTGGCGTCTCGCGCACACTACGTCCAGCCTCTACCGAACCGTTGGGCCAAATGCTTTAAAATAAAAAAAATCTCACACAAAAAACCTTAATAACCCTTTTAAAAACTACCCTCAATAACCGCCCTTGGGGTACCGCGTACAACACGCTTGGCCTCCACCGAACCATTGGGCCAACTCCTTAAATAGAATAAACGCCCAAAAAGCAAAACCTCCCTAACTAAAATCCCTTGGCGTACCGCGCGCAATACGTCTGGCATCCACCAAACCGATAGGCCAACTCCCTATTTTCCCACTAAAAAATATGTCTCCTCAATTTTTTACAGACTTCAAAATTTTGCTATGTTCTCCCACTGAAAACTATTAAAAATTATAATACCCGATAATACACGTAGCGCCCTCCCAACGCATCCAATTGAACCTTCCTCTCTTCCTGGCAGTGTTCTACATTTCTCCCACGCAAAACTTATTTCTAATAAATTTTAAATGACCAATATTCTTCTGATTAGCCAATTCAAATTTGCCCAGTACCTGGACGACTATTAGTCCGTCAGAAGACACTGTAAGTCCATTATCCCTAATTTTCCAATTATGGTGCAACGCATATTCTCACAGCCTAAATGGCTGAAATAAACAGAATATTTGTGGTGAAAAAGTCTTCCGAAAATATTTCCCAAGCATAATAAGAAACTGCTTCAGCTAAGGAATGCGGTTATTTCCGTTAGGGAAGACCATTAACACAAAATAATTAAAATTTATTTTTTTTCCATTATACAAAATAAGGAACCTTGCTAAAATCATTGATTTTCAGTGTTACATAACTTTGCATGTAATATTTTTGTTGTTTATAATGATGTAATCTATTATGGTTGAACTATGATCCGTTATTCTAATCGAATTCTGTACAGTTTGTTGGAGGTCGTTTCGATAGATAATATCTCTATATTTCTTTGTATAAAATCTGACCTTGTTAAATCAAAATTGAAATACCCAGTAATTATTATTATGGGTCTCTGCTGAGCTTTAACCGGGCCTTTATTGGGAAATGATGGCCATATTTTGGTGTTTACTGGGAAAGTCCTCATCTACCAACAAAAAAGCTTATAGCGAACCAGTCCTTATCAACAAAAAAAAGTGCAATATCCCACTAAGCAAAGTAATATTGATGCAATTTTACTGAAAATTATGCAGGCGATATGTAAGGTTACGTTTTATTTGACAATAAGGTAATTGTAACTTTACATTACATCCTTATTGGCACTGCAGTAATATTACGGAAGTAAATATTACATTTTTAAGGTAGATGTAAACTAAAATAAATGATACTATAAGCTTTACGTAAACTTACATTTTAAATGTTTATTTTGTCATCATACAGTATATTTAGTTTGATAACTTCCAGCAATATTGAAATAGTAAACTTATTTATACACCTCACACTACTTATTTTTTGTAATATTACATTGACTTTATGTTTTCAATTTGGCATAAACTTTTTAAGATTAATGCTTTAAGTAATATTTCATTACTGTACATTAGCAATATTATTAAAATATTGCATTTTCTAGTTGCTTGTATGTATATAGGGTGAGTTCAATTAATTCAGTGACGGTGACATTTGGAGTATATCATATCTTATTGTATTGGAGCATGAGATCCAAAGTTCCAAGGCCAGTCTGTCTCTTTTTCCGCAAGTTTTCCTTTAGCTTGGGGTTTGGATCTCATGCTCCAATACTAAGATATGATATACTCCAAATGTCACCGTCACTGAATTAATTGAACTCACCTCTATATAGCAACTAGGAAATGCAATATTTTTAATAATATTGTTAATGTACGTAAATATTACTTAAAAAGCATTAATTTTAAAATTTATGTTAAATTGAAACATAAGTCAATAATATTACAAAATACAGTGTGAGGTGTATAAATAAGTTTACTATTTCAATATTACATGTGTGGAAGTTATCAAACTAAATATACTGTATGATGACAAAATAAACATTTAAAATGTAAGTTTACGTAAAGCTTATAGTATCATTTATTTTAGTTTACATCTACCTTTACTACGGAAGTAAATATTACATTTTTAAGGTAGATGTAAACTAAAATAAATGATACTATAAGCTTTACGTAAACTTACATTTTAAATGTTTATTTTGTCATCATACAGTATATTTAGTTTGATAACTTCCATTAAATATTGAAATAGTAAACTTATTTATACACCTCACACTACTTATTTTTTTGTAATATTACATTGACTTTATGTTTTCAATTTGGCATAAACTTTTAAGATTAATGCTTTAAGTAATATTTCATTACTGTACATTAGCAATATTATTAAAATATTGCATTTTCTAGTTGCTTGTATGTATATAGGGTGAGTTCAATTAATTCAGTGACGGTGACATTTGGAGTATATCATATCTTAGTATTGGAGCATGAGATCCAAACCCAAGGCTAAAGAGAGAAGCTTTGCAGAAAAAGACAGACTGGCCTTGGCGAATGAAATTGCAAAAAATGATTGACCCACCAAATTATTTTTTAAACGATTTGTAAAACATTCGCTTTATTTATTTATTTTTTTCATTATCAGGAGAGAAACTTCTAGACATTATAAAATTCGTTAAGAAAAGTTTTTACAAGTTTCACAATTTTGAATAAGTGCACAATGAAAAATTACAATAAAATTTCACAATGGTTGTAACTTCATAAAAAATTAAATTTTCTTAATGAAATTTAAAATCAATAAAAGAAGTTTTTCCCTGATTATGGAAAAAATGTTTTACAAATCATTAAAAAATAATTTGTGGGGTCAACCCCTTTTTGCAACTTTTTTCACAAATCGATCACAATTTTTGTCCTGCAAAGCTTCTCCATTTAACCTTGTTTGTCATGTCAGTATTGTTGGTTCCCATGCTCCAATACTAAGATATGGCATAACCTAATGTCACCAGCCACCACTAATGTATTTTAAATAAAAAATAAATAAAAAACGTTTTCATTAAAATTAATTTATTTTTTCTCTGCTTGTACTGCAAATCTGTAAAGATCACAAATTATACTTTAAAATACAAAATACTACACAATTTAAACTTTGCCTTAAATATATTATGTAATAACAGACTACGTTTACATGAATAATATAAATTGGGATAATAACGTTGGTTTTGTTACATCTGTTTAATATTATACTTTTGCTTCAATCATGAGTTAGTAATCTGAATTTATAAAATTGATTGTAAAATAAGTATTTACACAGCAATTTAACATTTTTTTTACACCAGTGTAAATAAAACCAGTTATCTGGTCGTATAAACATAGTCACAGCTCATAAACATGATACACACAAAGGAAAAATTATCTATAAAAGTGATTAGACAACAGTTGAAGAGCAAATTTTCAAAACGGATTTATTCCTTTCTGCTACTGAGTAGAACCAGCATGAGTTCTTGAATAAACCCATCACGTGTTACATTTTTAAAAATTTAAGATAATTCATTAGATTCCTCTCCTCAACCTTCTTCCTTCACAATTATTAAAAATTCTTAACCATTTCTTATAACATTACAATTTCAGTTAATTTTGAATATTCCCAAATTTTGCTAACTGGAATAGTACCCTTCTGAAAATTTGCTCCTCAGTTAATCAGTGACTGAAGTGATGTTTCAACCGTCCTAATGTACAATCGTGGACAATGGAAAGAGGATAACTATTTTAATCTAGCGTAACTCTATCTCTCTGCACACATACAATATTATTTGTTGACAAATATGTATATGATGTCATAATAGAAAAATGGGCTAAAATTTTAATTTACAAAATAATACCAAATTTATGAATTGTAAAAAATTACAAAATGAAATAATTAAATTTTAAAAAGGAATTTAAAAAAGACAACACTGCCTATTAATCTCCATATGACTTATGACGATGACTTTTGCATCTGTCATTGTGATATGTCAGTTCTTATTTCTCGCTGTAAGAGAGCGATTTAATGTTTGGAAATTATTTTTTTTTGTATTATTAGAAGAAATAAAATAATTTAATAAAATGAATTTAAATTTATTTGATTGTTCATTTATGTTGTTGCAGCTAGGTAGGAAATAATTTTGAGATTTCATTTTATAAAATGAAAATCATTTCAATTATGCAATTCATCAAATTTCATAACCATAACCTAAGATTAAAAATAATCCTTTTTGAGGATATGACACATTTATGGGGCATTGTTGACATAATTTTATTATTATTAATGTAGCTTGCAGTTGTCAAAGTATTCTTTGAAGTAAACTGTGAAGAAACAGTTTGGATGGTGGTGGTGGATTTGCTATGGAATGTTTTAAAAACAGTTTTGTTTGGCCTCTTAATTGGTGGTTTAATCATTTCTCGTCGAACTAGAGTCCTTAAATATTTCTTCGATAGCTTTGAAATTGGTTTTCGAAAGCGACTATGCTGCAATAAAAATATTTTTAGATACTAATGGTATTAATATTACCAATTTCTTCAATAATAACGTAGACATTTCAATATTTAAGAGAATGTCACAATAATTGTGGAAAATGTTAATTATTAACATTTCGACAATATGTATTTACAATTTACAATATCAAGCAAGCCATGTTCTTTAAAGGTTATATCAGTTTTTTATTTACAAATGTTTTGCCTCAACTTTGTTTTTTCATAGTTCTTTATTCACTTATACTTGAACAATTTTTTCTTTAATCGTCGTCCCAGTTATTCCTGTACTTAACCCTCTGAAACCCAAGGGAAACGCTTAGTGCTTTGTGTCTCTATCTAGCAGCAGAACATATCTAAGAGCCAGTTGTACAAACATAGTTCAGCCAAAGTTTAGCTTGAACCAAACGATTGTTGTTACAATTACATAATCTTTAACCAAATTCAATCTGAACCACGTTCACATAACTGATCCTAAATAGTGCAAGACCAACCCCCATGTAGTCCAAAATAATTTTTAATTATAAATAAAATTATCCACAAGAAGTGGTTCAGACTCCAGTGTAATCTGTAGGGCCTCTTTTGTATGTCAATAAAAAACCATTTTCAAACAAACTAAATTAGATACGTTCTACACCTACATTTTACTGATTTTGGTACTTTTACTGGATTAACATACTATGTACCTACATACATATATACAAGTGTGATTTATCGTTTTGATTTCACACTCGATTTTACCTATTTGTTGATGGTAAATGATAATTAGGTATTATACCTTTACCAATTTTTTAAAACATTTGTCTTTTATATGATCAACAATAAGTCCAGCTTTAAATGAGTAAAAAATATTACTTATTCATTAACAATTACTACCAATGACTTCATCATATTTCTGAAGTCATTGATTACTACTCATACGTTGAGGTTAGAATTTGAAATTTAATATTAAATTAAAGCACGCATACGTTTATTATTTAAATTTAGCATCTCTTTATTATACAACTTATTTGATTTAAAGAGTAACATCTACTATTAATGCACATCCATAAACTACAAAATGCATAAATGGTTTTAAAAATCAGTTAAAGCCACAGACCTCTCAATGTCTATGGTTAAAGCATAATTTATAATGGTATTATTTTTATTCTTACCTTAGCTGTTCCTTCTGACATATTGATTATCCTGTATCACTCTTATCAGTTATCGTCACAAAAAAACACCTTCATATATTAAAGAAAAACATTGTACAAGCAACAAACACAAGACACAGTTTAACACATGAATGGCCGTTGTTGTCACACGCCCGGCACAATCAGTGTCCTCATTGGTGCGAACAAATGGTCAGAATGAGAATTTGGCGGGGGATTAGAATTTAGCGGCTAATTCAAACCGCAAAATCTTTGTCCTACCGTTTTTTTAAACATATTTTATTATTGCAAAGAAATGTTGATTTACCCACTAGATTGTATATAAATATACAATTGAATTAGAAGTAAAGATTTATCAAAAAGGCGGTTTCTGATTGGATAAGACCTGAATATGTGCACGTTTACTGTTTTTGTTTGACATATTTTTACAAAAATGTATATATTAACAAATATTTATAAAATGTAAAAAGTGAATGTAATATTACATCTGCTATATTAATGCAAACTTATAATGGACAATTAACTGTAAGTTTATAAAAAAATCTTACGAAAATATTACACCACCAACATACTATTAGAGATATTTATGCAAACTTAAAAAAGTTAATATATAGTAAAGTTTCTAAAAATGTCTTGCAATAATATTACATATGTAACATATTATTAGAAATATTTATGCAAACTTAAAAAGTTAATATATAGTAAAGTTTCTAAAAAATGTATTGCAATAATATTACATATGTAACATATTATTAGAAATATTTATGCAAACTTAAAAAGTTAATATATAGTGATATTTCTTAATAATGGTAACAGTAATCTTACGTATAATATTTGCCTCTGGTAATATTTATTCAATATTACCGTACATTATTTTTTCAAACATTACATAAGCTAACGCAAGCAACCTTTCGGTAACATGATGTGAGGTTCCTTGTTTAGTGGGATATTACAGAGGAAGACTTAGAGTTCTGTTGCCATGTAACGTTTTGACCAACAACAAAAGGCAACAACAAAATTTAATCATATGATGTCTATATTAACTGTTTATTTTTATCAATATTCCAATAAAAATTACGTTCTTGGGTTGTTTTTCACTATTTTTTCTTGACTTGAACTGAAAAACGGTGAGTCCACTTCTTTTTTTTTTAGCTATAACCACTTTAGTTTTTTCTATAAATTTTATTTATTTAAACACCTTTCAGACATTGCAGACTACAATTGTTCTGTGTGCACCAACGCTCTATTTTATGTAGTTTTAAAGCCACGCAGTTTATACTGATTTTCTCAAAACATAGATTTTGGACTTGTACTGTTTTCCAACTTACCGAATCAATTGTACAAATCGACTGTGGTGTGATGTCAATCAAACTTTAGCCTTGAGTGCGGATCTTTGATTTCATAAAGAAGCCTTGTATTGTCCTGGTTGTTAGTAAAGCCCTTACTGTTAACATATACGTTGTTTGGATCTTTACGTGTGTGTCAAATTAGTTACGACCAGCATCCGCAGCAATGCATTTATAGCATAAGTAAATATAGAGATACATATGTCTAAACAGGCTAAGACATCTGACCGATAAGTTAATAATTGGTGGAACAAAGGCACGATTATGAACCTATGTCTCATCTTCATTAACCAGCTTCTTTGTCATTTGATTCAGCGGCGTCGTAATATTTTTGCAATTATATTTTTGACATTATGTTAGTAGCTGTATGAATCACATAACTTAAAATTACATAACTTGAAATTACCTTTGAGTATTGACAAGTACTCAGTGGCAGCCTGGTAAATTTGGGGTATACCCCAAATTTCTGTGTTGGAATGTGTAAAAATATTGTTCTCCAGTACACGCTACTGCTCAAAAGTACAGTTGACCTTCAATTTATTTACTTCATACAGCTAGTAATTGTACCGTACGCGCAAAAATCCAAACAACAAAGTACATAGGTATATGGCTACGTTATTGTTATTTAATTGATATTCACTGTAATTTCTTCTGTTACAGTCTTTTTCTACCATTGATATTATTCATATATTTCTATAATAGGAATGTTTGTCTTCTATCATGTAGATAACATGTTATTTTCGGTATTTGCAAAATACTCCTTATAGGATGCTTTTGTCATGTTTTATACACCATTTTAAATCTATATATTTTATTTTATGGTTTTGTTTTCAATATCATTTGTACATTTTCCTATAATACTCCGTTTTCTTGATATATTTAATTATTTTTCTAATGTACCTGGATACTTATTACAGCATACACTTTTAGGCACACAAACATCCAAAATTTTAAACCAGTTCATAAAATTTGTGTAGGTAATCATCACAGTTATTTTACTTCAATATTTATTGCAATAACACCAAAGTTGAAAACAAATAAATGGATCTATTTTCATGCGTACAATTGAATGCTGTAGCACCCTTATTTATTTGTCTATGCACGGCGCTGTGTTCTTCGATACTTACCGATACCCTAACCTTGATATTTCAGACAGTTACAAGCCGCTAGTGACAAGGCGGGAGTCAAGTAGTACAAGCACGGATCTATGGTCGGTATTGTCTCAGATATTTCTGTATTTTTATGTAAAGTGTTGTTAATTCTGTTAAAAAAACCTAAATTCCCATATCTCATGTAAATTAAATAAAGTTATGTGTTTTGGACGTGAGGCTTATTAATCGTCCTACATAATTGTTGGCGCTCCAACTCAGAACCTTTTCAACATAGAGTGCGGTTAGAACTGTTATTTGTGACTAAACTATACCAACTTTGTGCGAAGGTGTAAATCCAGTGTGATATGGGATAAAATACTACAGTGTGAGCAAAATTCCGCAACTGTAAAAGGTAGAATAAAACAAGGTTAGTAACTGTAAGTAGACTTTCAAATTTTCAAGATTACTGCGTGCCGGTGTGCTTATTTCTCACACAGCTGACTGTGTTGCATTTGTACAGTTCCGAGTACACTTCAGTAATTCACTTGCAAGTTTCACATAAAAAGAACTTTACTTATAGACTTATAGTGCTGTTTTTATGAACTTTCGTATTTCCGAGTAAAGACATTTTACGTCGCTGCTTTCACATAAATGAACTTTATGGTGTTTTATATGAACTTTCATGCATTTTCGTGTAAAATGAACATTTTACCTCAACTTCTTGTTGCTTTGTTGCTTTAATTCATTCACATAAAAACTATTGTGGATTTTTATGCAGTCAAATCAGAAAGAGGATTTGTATGCAATCAAATCAGAAAGCGGATTTGTATGCAGTCAAATCAGAAAGCGGATTTGTATGCCATCAAAATTTCTCAAATTTTGCAAATCAATTAATGTACAATCTCAGGAGTCAATCCAACACTGACGATACGTTAAGCTCTGGAAATCCACCCATTGTCACAATGGCCAATCCGATTTTAATGACCGAAGAACAGCTACAAAGCTTGTTAAGTGGCATGACTCGAGCTTTAGCCACTACTCAGAATGTACAAACTGCTACTGGTAATTTCGCAAATTGTGCTTCGCGCTTTGCAGGAAATAAGGATGAGGATATAGAAGCTTTCATCAGCGCTATCAGTATTTACAAAGACTGTGTAAACATAACAGGAGAAAATGCAATCAAAGGATTACCAATGTTGCTGGATTATAATGCTGCTACCTGGTGGCAAGGGGTAAAATCTACAATATCCACCTGGGACGATGCAGTAAAGGCATTACGACATTCTTTCGGGTATAACAAACCGCCACACAAAATTTTCAAAGAGTTATTTTTTCGAGATCAAGGATATAAGGAACCAACTGACCTCTATGTCAACTCGGCTCGTGCTCTTTTAGCTCGCTTACCAGAAACTCCAGTACTTCACTTAACTCATCAACTAGATATGGTTTACGGTCTATTAAACCGACGAATTAGACATAGGCTACCGAGAGAGCAAGTGACCTCTTTCTCAGAATTAGTTGAGAAATCCAGATCTATCGAGGACAGTTTTGCGGAAAATGTGACGTCATCTACTGTACCTAAACATAATAGTCCAAATGACGACAAAACCATACGTCTTCGCCCCAAGTGTCAATTTTGCAGGAATTTTGGCCATATTCAGGCAGATTGCCGCAAATATGCTGCTAATCAAGAAAGATTTGTCCAGTCAAATGTCAATCAGAAGCCTCTTGCTACTGCTACTATTAAATGTTTCGGATGTGGTTCACCAGGTTATGTACGTTCTCAGTGTCCTAACTGCCGTACACAGTATACTACTTCTGGCCCAAAACCTTCAACTACCGATGTTGGCCCTACTACGACACACACATCATGTATCGATATTCTTTCAGCTGAAACTGATCAATTCTCTACATTGTCTAGACCATTAGTACAAGTCGAAATTGCACGAAGACAGGGTCTTATTTACATAGACTCCGGTGCTAAAAACAGCATCGCAGGACACGTACTTTACACCTATTTTTGTAAGATGAACTTACCATGCAGAGAAGAACTGCTACAGATGATCCTAGCAGACGGACAGGTACGTCGAGTACAAATGCGAATCTTTGAGAGTGAAATAGTCTTACAAGGAAGAAGGATACCTACTACTTTCTTAGCTGTACCTGATCATGTCAATAGTAAAACGCTCTTAGGAATCGATTTTATTACAAATGGACAATTGATTTTGGACATTCTCAAAGGACAATGGTTTTTCGAGGAAAACCCTCTTTCAGTTTTTGATTTTTTTCAAAGAGCCTATCAGTGATTCAGGTCCTCTTTGCCCTACGGTCAATGCTTGCCAGACTGACTTCGTACTCAACCAAAACGATGGTAAAAATCTAACTGCGGATCAGAAACACCAGCTAGAACAATTACTACAATAGTACAGAACTGTTTTTGAGAAGAACAAGGAACTTACTCCCTATGCTGAACATTGTATCAAGTTGACAGATGACAATCCCATTTTTCAGCCACCATACCGTCTTGCGCCTGCGCAAAAGAACTTCTACGCCAGGAACTGGACAAATTACTCCAAGATGGAATAATCGAAGAATGCGAATCAGCGTATGCTGCCCCGATTGTCCTGGTTCCAAAATCTGATGGAACTCCACGACTCTGTGTAGACTACAGACGCCTCAATGCTATTACAGTTCCTGTACAGTATCCATTGCCTAGAGTGGATGATTTGCTACATTCTACAGCCTGCGCTGCATACATCACCACCTTAGATTTAAAAAGTGGTTATCACCAGATTCCAGTTAAAAAGGAAGATCAAGATAAAACCTCATTTATCACTCCTTTCGGTACATACAAATATAAAGCTATGCCATTCGGATTACGAACTGCACCGGCGACGTTCCAACGTCTTGCTGACCGTTTTCGTTCCGGACTACCACACATCTCTATGCTCGCTTATCTAGATGACCTGATTATGTCTCCCACTTTTGAGGATCATATTAAGAACTTAGATGATGTCTTCAACAGATTGAAGCTCTTTAAACTTCACGTCAACCGCTTAAAGTGTACTTTCTGTACAGATAGAGTAAAATACCTTGGTCACATAATCAGCAAGGAAGGATTTGAACCCTGTCCAGATAAGATATCTGCCATAACGGACATGCGTTGTTCCGTTCAAAAACGTCTCTGTCCGGAATATAATGATAAATAAACAATAACCTCCAAATATCTATCTGGTTCCCAATTGTTTATAATAGAGTATTTTTAGTAGGTGAAGAATTTCTGTTTAACCTTTGGTCGATCTCATATTTATTAAGGAATTATTATGTTTACCATCTAAGTTAATAGTATCTTGTACATATTTACGTTATCCAATATTGTTGTTTATTATTTAAGTACTTTTGTTGTAATAACAGTCCCCAAAGTTAACGCTTTCACACTGAAAGAAAATATTATTAGAAATATGTGTCACATAAAATATGCAATCATTTATTACTTTATTAGATAAATATTCAATATTTACGTCGATATTAATTAAATCGCAACAAGTTGGGAACAGCTGTTTCATACTTTTCCTTTCAGAAGGGTTGCGACTGCCTTTGGTTGGTTTGACCGTCGGCTACTATTGTTAAAGTTTTCTGTCTCATAAACTTCCCTGCTGCCTACCAGTAGGGAGACAACTTATCATACCGCTCATAGATGGCGTTACGATCTACTTTTGGGGAATAATTAATTTAAATCTCATTGTGTAATTCATGTGTTATGTGGTACTATTAGACTATTCTTATAGTAGATTTTAATCATTAAATATTATTTGTGATATATTATGAATTTATTTTAGTTACTTTCATATCTTATTTTATAAAGTTTGATTTTTTATATCAAACTAGTTTACCTCCTTGATAGAGACAGGATGATAGGCCATTTTAATAATCAACTTTGTACCGGCAACACCTATTGGTAGACAATCGTTAACATCAATCAGTAACAACTTTTGAAATGTTATCTTAATGTACTAGTGTTGTAAATAACCATCAGGTAATACTAATAGTTTTAAATGATTTATTTTTCTTGGAAATTCTCTTCAAGATATATATTTTTAAGGAAAAGTTAATAATAAATTTTTCTAATTTTTTTGTGAAGATGTGACACATGTTCTAATAATATGTTTCTATTTATTCCTTTCTTAAATACATAGTCTGAAGCCGGCTAATATTAATTAGGAACTCTATAATTCATCATTAATTCAAAATTCATCAGGAATTTTAATATTCATCAGGAACTTTTAAAATATTCATAATTAATTTTAAATATTCATCATTAACATCAACTTCATCAGGACTCTTTTGTGAATTTATATTTCACACTCTTCCAATTTCATTTGGATATTAATATTTGCAAGGTGGCAAATTAAAAAAAAAAGTCACGATTCTTGGATCCAGAAGATTAGTTCCGTGGATGCTTTATTTGGATGACCAGAATTCATCTGTAACTGTAACGTGATATGCGCTCCACAATTTTGGGTAACGTTTCATTTCATCGGTAGACTATGTATTAAGAAACTAGGTGTCCATACCAGACGAGAAAACGTTAACTTCAGGATTCACGCCACCATTTCCATCCCAGGTCAGCCTTCGCTGGAGTGTGGCAAGTTATTTTCTTTTCGATTGTGTTCGATGAACGAGTTTCACCCACTCGTAATAAATTCTTGTATATATATTTGTCGGTAATTCTAAATTACCATTTTGTGGGAAGTATACTTTGCTGTTGATTTAATAAATACTTAATTTTATTAATTAATTTTTTTTATTCTGTCTCTACCTTAAACAGAAATTCTGTAGGTTCTGAGTTGGGGGGATGAAAAAGTAATCACTGGTAAAACTGCAGATGGCGCCCTTAAAATAAAAATAATTTTTTTATATTACTTATTCATCCTCGCCTACTACTCGTTGATAGAATTATTTGAAGTGAATAATAGTGAACCAAGGTCTCAAGGAAACAAGAAACGCACGGCCCTTGCCTCCCAAAAACCCAGCTAGCCGCAGGCACAGGAAATTTCTTCGCTTTCCTTGTCAATAAGAATAGTTCTTATTGACAGGTAAAGTGAAGGCTTTTCCATAAATACCTGATTTGGTTTCCTCTTGTATTAAGAGTCATCCTAATACAGGGCGAAACTAAAATCACGGTACCACGGGGGAACCCTAGGTAACGTTTGACGACTAACGTAGTTAAATGTAACAGCGTGCTCCGCAAAATATCAAACAAGTTCTCAGTTTTCTACAAACTTGCTCATGGTTTAGGAGATTTGTTCCAAACTTTGCAGAGGTAGCCAGACCTTTAAGTAACCTTACCAGGAAAAGTTCCAAATGGGAATGGGGGCCATCCCAGGAAGATGCTTTTAATGAACTTAAAAAGATTATTAACTACTACGCCAATATTTCGTCTAGCAGATCCGACCAAACCATTTACCATAAGAACGGATGCTAGTTCATACGCTCTTGGAGCAGCTCTACTCCAGGGGAGGGCATAGAAGAGAAACCAATAGAATACGCCAGTTATTTACTGACGTCAGCACAGAAAAACTATCACACCACAGAACGCGAGGCCTTGGCCTTGGTATGGGCTTTTCCAAGTTCCGTGGATACATCGAATCATCGACAGTTTCTGTAAAGAGTGACCACCAACCACTTCGATGGCTCATGTCACTGAAATCACCCACCGGTCGACTTGCTCGATAGGCTTTGTCGCTACAACCATACGATCTCAAGATTGAATACGTCCCCGGGCGACAGAACGTCTTAGCTGACACATTATTTCGCCCTAACTGCCATCATAGCCATGAAACCAAAATCTGTGACGTTTGCTTTGTTACCATCGATTTTCCAGTCGATGACGCTAGAGTGCTAAGAGACGAACAATTATCTGACCCAGATGTGGCTCAAATCATAAAGTGTTTTGAAACACCAGAGACCAGCGCAGTAGACGCTCGAAGATGGAGTGACCGCGGTTATCTGATGATGAACGGTATTTTATACCGCTACTCTCCTGATCATGACGGAGAAGAAGCTCAACAAGTTATACCAAAGTGCCTAGTCCACAAGGTGCTGAAAGAAACCCATGACTCACCACTTGCAGGACATTACGGAATCGAACGTACCCTACAGAGACTCATCCCGCGTTACTATTGGACAGGAATGCGAAGAGACGTCACTGCCTATGTTTCACAGTGTATTGACTGTCAAAGATATAAGTCTTCCAACATGAAACCCTCCGGTTTACTTCAGACTCCAGTGCAGGCTCAAAGATTTGAAGTAATTTCGATTGACCTATTCGGACCGCTTCCAGAAGCACCTACTGGAGAACGATGAATTTTTATTGTAGAGGATACATCCACTCGATAGACAAAAATGTTCCCCTCAAAGCAGAGGCGTGTGCCAAATGCCTTATAGACGAGGTTATACTACGTTTTGGAACCCCACGGAAGGTCATAAGTGACAATGGAGTGCAATTCGTTAGCGAAATCATGCAGCACGTTGCCCACGCACTTGGGTTCACCCAGAGTTTAACCCTCGCTTACCATCCTGCCGCCAATCCGGTCGAACGTAAAAACGGATCAGAAAACTCAGCTCGCCATACTTACAGAAGATGACCACCCAAGCTGGAAGGAGAAGTTACCCCCCGTTAGATTTGCCATGAACACTTCAGTGTGTCAGTTCACAGGATATACCCCAGCCTACCTTACCTTCGATAGAGAACTGCGAACTCCTGATGATGTACGTCGAGATTTCAGAGCCATTATTGAAAGTGACAATTTTGTACTGCAAATAACTCCGTATCTTCGTACCCTCGCAACTACTCTCAGCCAAGCTCGAGATACGCACGAACACCAACAAGATATCAGGAAGAAATATGCCGATAGTAAACGTCGTGACGTAACATACAAACTTTCTGACCTCGTACTTGTCAATACTCATGTATTAAGTAAAGCCAAAGCCAACATTACTTCGAAATTTATACCTCGTAGAGATGAACCCTACCAAATATCTAGAATTGTGAGTCCGACATACTATGAAGTCAAGGATCCTGCTAATCCGTACCTCTAGGTACCTATCACATATCTGCCTTAACTAAATATGTGCCACCTATCAACGAAGGAACGCTTCCAGTTCCGCTTTATCCCATTCGACCTCGAGGCCGCCCTAGACATCAACCCCAGCGTAACTCAGTTAATCTGCTCCAGCCGCCTACTCCGATGACGCCCGTTCCAGTTTCCCGCTCATCTGGCTCCACACAAACTGATTCTTCAGCTTCTCAAGAGCCTTGTGAAAGTTATGTGCCGCGCCGATCTTCGCGAGTGCGTCACCTAAAAAGTGTCGTCGATGTGTAACCATTTTCTTTTGTTTTGTATCATACCCGGGACGGTAGTGTGGTCCAAAGGAGGAGTATGTAGCACCCTTATTTATTTGTCTATGCACGGCGCTGTGTTCTTCGATACTTACCGATGCCCTAACCTTGACATTTCAGACAGTTACAAGCCGCTAGTGACAAGGCGGGAGTCAAGTAGTACATGCACGGATCTATGGTCGGTACTGTCTCAGATATTTCTGTATTTTTATGTAAAGTGTTGTTAATTCTGTTAAAAAACCTAAATTCCCATATCTCATGTAAATGAAATAAAGTTATGTGTTTTGGACGTGAGGCTTATTAATCGTCCTACAATGCATTTAAATATCAATTAGGTACTAATCTAAAGTTCTAAAGTTAGATCAGTCCAAAGTTATTGTAGAACAATGTATAGTTTTATCTTAAATGCACTTCTGAAATCCTCATTAAATTTTTACACAAACAGTTTGACAGTCAATTTGTTAGGTAGATTTGCACTGCTAATAGTTTTTGGCATACACAGATGAACAAATCTAATGTTTAATCGTGTTATCTCCATATTTTTAAATGTTAAGGTCATGCCAAATTTTAAACCTTTATCTTACTTGATTTCCTAATATATTGTAATAAAAGTGGGTGTCAAGGGGTAGGACACTTCCGAAAATTTGTACACCTATTTATAAATACAAATATATTTATGGTATTTAATTGTATTTAACTGTAATAATGACCTATTTAGGTATTTATGAGTGTATTTATTTGTATTTACATAGATAGAAAAACCTATTTTTTCTAATATTTTTGGTTCTTTAGAAGGTTCTTTAATTTAAAAAGCATCACTGTGAAATTGATCAAGGTAGGCATCTGATGATACCCGGAATATAGCTTTAAAGTTAACGTCAAATGTTAAAAGAAATGAGTTAAATTTTATTTTTAATCAATAGGTACATTATAAATACCTACACAAAACTAGGACAAATTTAGAAAACCCGCGAGGACGCCACAAAAAATAGAATATATCCTCGGAAACTCGGACGGCTGGTCACCCTACCCTGTACATATATCAGTTACTTTAAAAATAAATGTTAAAAGTATTCAAAATGAGAATTTAAATATTTGGAAACATAGTATTTCATTTAAAAAATATGAACTTTGGTTATGCCCTGTATACCTAGTTAAAAAGTATTTAAAAATACAATAACAGATTCGTAACCTATGAGAAAAGTAAAACCCCTCCTTGAAAACATTACAATAATAACAATGAACAAAATAAGGGGTGGTATAGAGCTGTAGAGTATACCCAAAATCGATGTCTCGTGTTTTCTAATCGGGAAAGAAGGCATTTAACTAAAAAACTATGCATGTATTTGTTAGACATTAACCTAAGGAACAATCTAACAACACTTAACGTCTCGACACTATAATGAAGATATTTTTTCCAACTAATACCCTGTTTTGAGTATGTTACTGGAAAGTTTATTTTTTTCTGAATCAAATATATCAATATTATTATTATTTTATTTTGAAACATTTACAAAAATATATAAAAAAAAGTTAATTAAAATTTAACTCCAAATTTAATATAAGAAAAATATACGTATAATATTAAATCACGGAAAACTGAAGATCTCGCTGAAAACTGACAATTGTAACATATGTTAATGGTTAACAGATATATAAATTGTTGTTAATTGTCATCTTTGATTAAAACATCTGAAGCTCGAGTTTGGGACACCCTGTACAGTAGTACAGTAGCCCAAGCCAAACATAATGCACAAGAGATAATACCGAGATCTGAGAAATAATGTACAAAATATTGCAGTATTAATTTGCGCCACTATACATAACATTTTGATACCTGATTGAAAATAAAGAAAACGAACAACAAGAAAATGTAATTTTAAAAAAGACGCATTTGTATATATTAATTTTTTTTTTTTTTAGGGGTTTAAATTTCTATTTCAATATACTTAGTAAGTATGGTGACCACGCACTTATACAATCAACTGTAAAACACCTAGTAAAATATTAAATTGTTTGCAATTATGAAATGCAAGTGCAAATTTCATCTGATGTTTAATAAAATTATATTTGTTCTTACATAACTGAATAACTGAAAATATCCAACACTAAAAAAATCTTTTCCAGGACAACAAAGAGAGCTTCTATCTTAAAGTTATAATTTCCAGTTTTCTTTGTAATATATACATCTAATAATAATAATAAACATTGTCAGCCTAGCTTTATTTTATAACAAGTCACTGGAAAATAAATAAACAACACCACTAAAACGCGACTGTTACATATAATTGCCGGCAGTATAATGAAATGCATACGTGAACATGTCTTGACAGAATTTATTAAGTATATATGTTGGTATTTAAATCTATTTAAATGTATTTAAATCTATTTAAATATATTTAAATCTATTTAAATGTATTTAAATCTATTTAATTATTTATTAAATACTTTTACGAGATTTGTAAACTTATTTAAGTAGTGTCCTACCCCTCGGTGGGTGTATAGAGAGTTATGATACCTTCTAAAACAAAAGCAAATTAGACATATCCATATAATCATGAAATTATGTCTGCCTTAGAATGGCCATGCCTATTCACTCGTAGCATCTGGCAGTTTACTTTAATTTTTAAATAATTTTAATGTTTTGGTTGAAAGAGTTTCTATAACCTCCTAACAAATAGCAAACTAGAAAAGAATTGAGGAACTTCATAATGGTTAAAATAATTCAACAGAGTAAAGAATTGATTTGTAGAAAGTAATTGTTTTAAAGGAAAATTTTTGTTTCGTAAGGTTCTTATTGGCTACTTATAAGTCAATATTTTTTTAATTTAAAATTCCATGAATTTGTATAAATCAAGTTTTTTCCAGTATTTTCTGAAGCTGATAGTTGTGTTATTTAATTTTCTAATACCTAATGTATTTTAAATTATTATATTTCAATTATCTGGCATGTACATTTACAAATCTAGATGTAAATTTCAGTATACCTACATAAAAAAATTAGATAATTTTTTAATTTCATAATAATAATAAAAGGTTATATTGCTAAATACTTAACTACTAATCTTCCTTAATTATAATATTAATTCGCACTTGTTTAGTCAGTATTCTTTTCAAAAGCAATTTATTTATATAGGAGGGGTAACAAGATATTGGCTTCGTCTCCTTTGGGATGCTATGATATTCCATATTATTATTAAAAAGAGAGGACGAATTCCAGCTAGTGACAGTTTTGTAGTTAAAAGAATAGCTGGACCAGGCCTTGCTTCTGATTACTGGTTTCAAATTAGCCCAGAACAAGCATTGGCAGCATTTGAGGCCAAAATGGAATGGAATGAATTGGCCGCTTTCCAAACCGTCGTAGAAAACACCATTATACAACCTCAAAGAGATTTCAGTCACTTTGTGGAAGCTTGCTTTGGGAGTTTTTCGGCACAATTAGCAAAAAAATGGGCCATATAAGAATTTGGAGAAAGAGGCACAAGATTTAATTACTGTTTTACATGAAAAATTAGAAAGACGTAGGAGAGACTTGCAAACAGGTCTTAGTGTGACAATTAAAAGCAAAATTAAACTTTGTACACCAGAATTGAAGGTAGGAAAAAATATCAATAATGATACTAATTAAAAGTTTATATAGTCTCAACCAAGTTGTGTCTACAAGTGTTCACATTTTTAAACAAACCTTCATGCACCACAGTACTTTTCTGCACTTACATCAAGTACTTAAGTTTGTTTACTTGTCTACATCTTATTTCTATATGGAAATATTACTTGTATACTATTTTCGTAAATAAACTTTATTCTATTCTTAAAAAAAAGTAAGGGGTAGCTTCAATAAATTGTATTTTATATAAAATCAGACATAATTCGGTTCAGCATCAATTAAAAAATCTATTACCTCTATCATAATTTAGGTTGCCATTTTACCTAATCATACATACCGGATGCCATAAAGTAGTGGCTCACCCCTATAACTTTTTTATTTTTGAATATATCGATTTGAAACTAGGAGATCTAGAGCCATTTAGAAGAATGCATTTTTTTGACATATGAAGTAATTTTACACCACTTCCGGTTTCGCCGGAACTAACCCTAACTTTTCAAATGGAACACTCTGTATATTATTACTTGTTTGAATTCATGATGAATTTTTGAACATGTTTGGCAATTGTTATAAATTTCTGACCAGTTGTTATTTTTTTATAAGCAATTATAAATTTTGATGTAGACTGCTATGAAATAAAAAAAACGTACCTTATCATTTCAGTTTATACGAAAAAAATAATTATGCATAGTTACTATTACTAATAATTTCGTAGGCGTTTTCATGCAAGTAATTTAGTTTTTTTGTAATAATTCTTTTTTTTTCAAATGGCTTCTTGTGTCCATTAAATTGCATTTTTTTACGAATCCGTTGCTTGGGTTTTTATGGACATTAATTTAAAAAAAACTGTAAAAACAGATTGTACTTATAGTATTTTAAATCTACAATTATTATTATACGGCTATCAAAAAAATTTATCATCAAGTTACCTTGCCATAGTAAACTATGATCAAACTGGTTCTACGAGACAAATCGCAGAGGAATTGGGTTCAAATAAGGAAACTGTAAGACGCATATTAAAAAACACAATTATCATTCTTTCAAATACAACTTACACCAGCATCTTTATGAAGGTGATAATGATCGAAGGGTACAATACTGTGAGTGGTTACGCAATAAATGTGAACAAGATAACAGATTTTTAGAAAATGTGTTATTCTCAGATGAATATAGATTCATGAATAATAGAATGTTTAATCGACAGAACACTGATTTCAAGAAAATCACAATAAGTAGTCAGAACCAATAATTTTCAAGAACATTTTGGCCTAAATGTATGGGCTGGAATTTATGGACACCGCATAGTTAGGCTTATTTTGTTTCAAGGAACATTAACGAGTGAAAGATATCTCAAGTTTCTACAAAATGAGATATGGGATAAAGTTGCGGAGCTACCATTAGCTCAACAAAAGTGATAGCAACCACTGGTCCCATAAGGTGGCCTGCCAGGTTTCCGGACTTATAACACCTGAAATGTTAAAGGTCATGCGAGAGACAGAACATCGAGCAAGAGAATGTATAGCTCATGGTAGAGGAATATTTTAATTTTGATTTAATTTTGCTACAAAGTTTTGTTATTTATAAAGTTTTGATTTAGAATTTTAAATAATAATAAACCTACTTACTTCTTTTTCTTCAAAATGCAAAGATAACTTGATGCGAAATTTTTTGAGAGCCGTGTAATAATAATTGCAGATTTAAAATACTACCAGTACAATCTGTTTTTACAGTTTTTTTTTTTCAATAAATGCCCATAAAACCCCAAGCAATGAATTCGTAGAAAAAAATGCAATTTAATGGACAAAGGAGCCACCACCGTCCCATTTGGAAAAAAAAAGAATTATTTCAAAAAGCTAAATTACTTGCCTTAAAACGCCTACAAAATGGTTAATAATAGTAACGATGCATAATTATTTTTTTCATAGAAACTGAAATGACAAGGTACGTTTTTTTTATTTCATAGCAGTCTACATCAAAATTTATAATTGTTTATAACAAAATAACAACTGGTTAGAAATTTATAAAAAATCACTACACATGTTGAAAAATTAATTCTGAATCAAAAAGTGTAATAATATACAGGGTGTTCCATTTGAAAATCAAAAGTTAGGGTAATTTCCGGCGAAACCGGAAGTGGTGAAAAACTACTTCATATGTCAAAAAAATACAGTTTTGTGAGTGACTCCCGATCCCCTACTTCCATTTCGATATGTTCAAAAATAAAAAAGCTATAGGGGTGAGCTACTACTTTGTGGCATCCGGTATATATCATTTTCACCTAATTGTGAACATTTCAGAAAATTCATTCATCTTAAAAAATAGATTTTTAGTAGGAAAATATTTTTATAATTTATGATATTGATTATCGTATTATTTTATGTAATCAGACCTGACATCTTTTATAAATATGGATGGATTTTTACCATTTTTTTCAAATATTTTCAATTAGAGCTTGTGAACATTTTTCATTTAAAATAAAAAAAATTTATTTCTATTTTATTTGTGGTCTTCGTACGATATATAGATACCTAATCAAATGCTTGAAATTACTGGAAGAAATCATTTTGGAATAAATTTATTTAACTCACATATATTTTTAATGAACTGCCTCTCAAACATTTTAAAATTAAATTAAAAACTTAGTGCTATATGTGGAAAATTAATGCATGCTATTTTTTGTTGTTTTGTTTTTGTTCCCATTTATGATAGTTTGTAATGTTTAAAATGATTTGATTATACCCAGTAAACACCAAAGTATGGGCCTTTACTGGTCTTTTATTTAACAATCGTTTCCAGTAAAAACCCGGTAAAAACCCAGCTAAGGCCTATACTTTGTTGTTTACTGGAATATGTTTCATGTATTTTTTTATTTTCTTAATTCCGTAATTGACTTATTAATCACTAATATGTATGAAATGATCAAAGAAGAAATTCTATCAAATCTAAAATTATTAATTATTAACAATTTGCATTCAAAATCTACAATTAACTAAGACCAAAATTAAAAGAAAAAACTAAATGGTAAACGGGCGGTGAAGTGTTAAAACTAAGGCAAAATGGAATTAAAAGTAAATGAATTAACAAAATACTTTTCAGACAAGCAGAATTTGGATGGCCACCACTTAAAAAAGCAGCAAACTACAGCTATTTACTAAAAAAATAAAAAGAAAAGAAAATTGCATTGGCTTTATTTATTAAACCTTAGAAACACCTTGGATATTGTACCAGTATTAAAACTTTTGTATATCATTTTTATTGTGCGTATCAAATAAACTTATATACTTACCTAATATTTGCTTTAAAGTTATCATAAAACAAAAAAGTTACTATCATTTTAGTTATCTACCTCTCAAATTAAGAGTCTCGATGGCCGAATTAATAATAATAACTATTCACTACTCACAAAAAGAGGGGAAGAGAAATCAATCAGTAGTTTTATTAAATTTTCTAAATGATCAGAAATCAATATTATGCAATACTGCAGACATCGATGTTTCTGAATAAATGCTCATTATTATTTTACAGATTATATTAATAATTATAATATAGGGTTAGGACAAATTCCCGTAACAATCGATTATCTTTTTTATTTGCAGTGATTTTTTTTTAAATTTGGCATGGACATATGGTCAAAAATAAGAATTTATTGATGACATTTTCATTTTTTTGCAATTCCTGTTTAGCGGGAAATAATCACAACTTAATTTCTTTAAATGGAATACCCGTTATATTTTTACATTTTCGAATGCAGAATAAAAAACTACATTCAGAAACGTCAATATAAGTTTTTATTTAAAAAAACGGTAAAAAAATTAAAAAAAAACATTAACACAAGATCAAATAGCCGAAGAAATAAATCTTATTACGCCACAAATGATCCAGAATTCATTAAGACACTTTAATAATCGATTACATTGTCAAACCGTGAATGGAGCACACCGTAAACATTTTTTATAGTTTAAATTAAAATTGTCAATACTTTTGAAGGTATCTTGATTTTGTGTTAATTTTTTTTAAATTTTTTGTATTGCCGTTTTTTTAACTAAAAAACTTTGTCGATGTTTCTGAATATAGTTTCTTGGGATCATTTCCCGCTAAAACCCAAGTGCAAAAAATTGAAAATGTCATCAATAAACTCCTTATTTTTGACCATGTTCATGAAAAAAAATTACTTTGCAAATAACAAAGATAATCGACCATTCCAGGACTTTGTCCTAATTCTGTATACAATATACTCAATGTTTTTATTTATTTTACAGATTTCAATTCAGCAAGGTGCTCTAATGCTTGAACGCTTCTATCCAACTAACATTTTACCTAAATTAGATTGTACTGAAGAACAGTTTTGGGATACCAGGGCATTAAATCCAGGTGACTGGGCTGGACTTGCAGGACTTCTGTATTCAGAAGTATTTAGTTTAGACATTCTCACACCATTAGATCATACAGATACTAGCTTCAGATTGGATCCTCACCCACAGGTTGACTTATCCAGGTATACGGAAATGGTGCAGTGTGCACAACTTGGTAAGTCCTTAATTGTTTATCATTACTGCAATAATTCCAAAACAATGTTTTAAAAGTAACCATGTCCGGTTGTCTATTTGATATGAATAAATAAGAAAAAAGAGAAAATCGAAATTAATAATCGGAGTCCGATTATTAATTTCATGAATGGGGTGCTAAGCTGGGATATTAGGATTTACGTTTGAGGTGTTGGCTTCATTAAAATCCATTCATAATATTTGCAACATAACTTCTAATAAATGTTATATCACCTATTCTTATAATTATAGGCTAATAAAGAATTTACATAATTTTTAGCAATAATAAAAATGAAAAGTACATACAAAATAAATGTACCGTTTGTGGTGGCACCCCAAGCCCCCTCTCTACATACTTACTTTAGGTATTTGTTTACTTTTAATATATTTTACTATATTGTGGATGAAAGGTAATAAATTGGCCTTTTTCATGATCGATTAGTTTTAGATGGTAGAATTGTGATATTGTAATTTTGTAGATTTATTTCAAAAGTTTGGTGTCAGATTTAATTTAATTACACTTAATTTAGCAGTAATTGTTACTTTTATATATTTTTTTTCTGAAATAATTGTCGTAACAGGACCAATGATAAGAAAAAATTACCTTGCTTACGTTTTGTTTATCTATTTATGATATGATATGAATAAATGATATGTAGGCAAAGTAACATTTTTGTTATCCTTGACCGTTCCTATAATTGTTTAAGAAAATAGTTATTTACGTAACAAGTCCGGAAAGTGATATTTTTCGGGACGAGTAGACAAAATAAAAAATTATACATAACAAAAAAAAAGAGTGGATGGGACTGCAGGACTACGATAAATTTAAAAATACAATAAAACAAAGAAGCACCCAAAAGAAATAATAACCACAACTTACCAATTTTCTCCTGTCTTCAGCTCCCTCAGTGATGTCACTGGAATATACAGGGGGGTATTTTGGGCACCATAGAGTGCACTGAATATGTAGTAAATATGACTACAATCTTAACTGCGAGTTTTACGGACGAAACGATTTTGCGAATATGAATTCTTACCATTAATTGAACCAACATCAACTATCCTTTTGTTCCCGTTCGGACATGCGCAGTTGCAGCTATTAAATCCTGGAATACTTATATTGCGCGAAAATTTAAAAATTGAATAGCACACCGAACCGATGAATAATAATTGCTACCAAATAACCAAACCAAATGTTAATTTAAACTAAAACTAAATTATGTTGATTTAAAAAATTATAAACACTTTTTTACTTGTCTAATTTTCCCTTTATTTGTTATTTTACAACTAGTTTCATCCTATTCGGACATTTTCAAGTAAACTGTTTACTTGAAAATGTCCGAATAGGATGAAACTAGTTGTAAAATAACAAATAAAGTGAAAATTAGACAAGTAAAAAAGTGTTTATAATTTTTTAAATCAAAATGGATTTTCACAAAGTAACTTCATCTTCAATCAACTTTTTAAATTATGTTACACCAGATTAAATTTAAACTATAACTAAACATACTGCTCACCAAAAAGGACACTCTTTTTACTGAGACATTAATGGACACAGTTTTGTAACTGGCCTCTGATAAAGTCCTTGAGCTGTGTGAATGTTACCACTTTACAAAGCCGCCAAATCATTTTTAATGAGAATCTTAGTTCTCCTCTATATTGTTAGAATTTTTATTCCGATAATAATAATAAAAATAATAATAATAATAATAATAAGGGGTGCAAAGGACCGGCAACCTCCACGCTGGTGCACCCTGGACAAGCAGAGGCAACTCTGCCTGACAAATGCCGGCCGGGAGGTACCAAGGCTAACCACTTCTGGTTCCATATAACCTCAGAAGAAGGGCCCCTCATGACCGACCCAATCGGATGGGGGTCAGAGACAAGTGGGAGGAATCTCACCGGAACTTCGGGATGACTTGCTGACCTGCCGCGAGAGTAGCGAACCTGAGCGAAGGGGATATATGGCGCGATTGCATGCACTTTGGTGCGAAATGTATCCAGAGCATCGCGCCTTCTCTCAAGAACATCTGAGAGAACAAGTATCCTTTCTGCTCAAGACAGGTTATGTAAGGGCACCCCGTCAGCCGGAAGAACTGCCAGCGGCGGTCCCACCGCGGCAATTATCAGCTGATGGGGAAAATCCTTTAGAGTTCACCGATGTAGACTTAAGGACGAGGGTTAGCCTTAACACCAGGGCTAACCTAAAGCCACAAGACCTGGCTAGAATGGTCACGGTCATCGATGAGGAAATTCCGGAAGATGCAGACACCTGCAAATCAACTGTGCCGTGTACAACGCTGCGAAGCAACTTGTCCCCCGTGAGAGGTCAACCAATCACGGGGTCGAGAAAGCCAAGCCAAGATACAGTCGGCCAGACACACGCTTCTCGGATCCAGAGTGTGGTGGAATATAAGACGACTGGTGGAGTTTTTACTCCCAGAATCCGGCGCATAACAGCCGGATTAAGACGTCAACACCATACTCTCAATCTGACAGTGATGCTTACCATCAAGCCGCACTGTCTAGATAGGATCCGAGCGCTCATGATGATAAAGAAAACATTGAAGAGGCGGGTGAGGAGTATGGCACAAAACAATTTGTTCCGTACGAATCCTTCTCGCCTCTTTTAAGAGCCACAGCGTGTTGTAGATAATCCGCCGACTGTTGAAGATGTCGAAACCTTCTGGAAGGGAATCTACGAAACGACGCGTCTATTCAATAGCGACACTCCAGCAATTGCACACTTCGAGGCTCTGTACCACAGACATCTTGAAGAGCCAGAAGAAGTGTGTCCGGCAATCAGTACAGAGGAAGTCCAACAAGCACTTGTTGGTACCAAGAACTTCGCTGCCCCGGGCCCAGACGGCATTAACAACTAGTGGTGGAAGAAATTTCCTTCCACTCACCGCCGTCTGGCGCGAGTTTTCAACTCATGGTTGAACGAGGGGCAGCAGATTCCGGACTGGTTCGTCGAGGGACGTACTGTGCTTATCCCCAAAAAGGGGGATCTTTCCGACCCGAAGAATTATAGGCCGATCACTTGCCTTAACTCCTGCTACAAGATATGTACACGTATCTTGTATGCTAGGACAATGAGGTCTGTTGATCCGGTCTTCCAGCAGATACACGAACAGCGTGGTGCCAAGAAAGGCATGGCAGGTTGCAAGGACAGCCTGCTGATAGACCGCTGTATTACACAGGATTCTGTGCAATACAAGCGGAATCTATCGATGGCCTGGATTGATTACCGCAAGGCATTTGATACATCACATGAGCTATTGTTGTAGTTGCTCGAATGTCTTGCGGTACCAGCACCACTAGTGAGATGCATAGAACAGCTGCTGCCGCTCTGGAAGACCCGCTTCACCATAACATCAGGTGCACAGCGGGTCACGACAGAGCAGGTGGCATTTAGGAGAGGAGTTTTCCAGGGTGACTCCCTGAGTCCTCTCCTCTTCTGCATCTCACTGCTGCCGTTGTCTGTTGGGCTCCGCCAAACCCGCGGATATCAATGTGGGCCACCCAGCGACCGGAGGCATAAGGTCACCCATCTATTTTATAAGGATGACCTTAAACTTTATGCCTCCGGAGAGCGCGAACTACAAAACGCTCTTAGGGTGGTCGAAGAATATACGCGGGCAATTGGTATGGAGTTCGGGTTGGACAAATGTGCAGTCGTCCACCTCAAGAGAGGACGATGCGGGGAATTCCCTGAAGATGCGCAGCTCGCAGACGGAAGCATCCTAAGACATCTGGATGCCGGAGAAACTTATACATATCTGGGTGTGCAACAAAGGCACATCCAAGATGTAACACAAATAAAGGATTCTCTCCGTGGCAAGTACAGACACCGCCTCCGAAAGATTTGGTCTTCCGAACTTCCGGGGAAGAACAAGGTGTCTGCAACTAATATGCTTGCCGTTCCGATTCTGCTCTACTCCTTCGGAATAGTAAAGTGGAGGGTAGATGAGCTGCGCCAATTAGACAGATACCCGCAAGAGGATGAATATTCACAGAACTTTTTTTTTCTTATTTGTACCTTGGTTATGTACTCGTAGTAATATAGAATTTTAATTGTTATATCATGTAAATATTGTTATATTTAAATAAAAATACGCATAATTTTTCCATTTTCGTTTATTTTGTGATTCTTTTATAATCAACATTTATGATTTTTTAATTTTGGTCCAAAAATTAAAAAGTTGTTTGGAAAAATTAATCGATACTTAGACATAAAAGGTGTATGATAAAAATGATAATTAATAAGCAAATTTTAAAATATACAAAAGAAAGATAAGCAATAAGTTTTAAAATATAAAAACTTTTTTTTTCTGAGCAAATATAATGTAAGCCATAAATATCCTATAAATATTTTTAATTTGATAATGTGGGTGTATACTTAAAATTTGTTACCAACAATTAAAATTCGAAAGTGTAATGCTGAAGAGAATAAAGGTAAGTATAATGTGAAAGTTAAATCTAGACATATAATAGAACACAAAAAGTGGATATGTAGTTAAAATGATATGCAACAATTTTCAATATTTTTAGTTCACTAATTTTCTCATAGGTAATGTAATAATAAGCTGCTAAAGTTACGATGAATGTGAAAATGCAACATACTGAGAAATTAAAAAATATTGAAACAAATATAAGAATAAGTAAATTTAAGATTTAAGATTAGTGAGGTAGCAATATTTCATACTCAGAAATAATATTCCATAAAAGTAATAATTTGAAAAATAATAAATGAAGAGATATAGACAGCCAACACACGCCACTGGATCTGCAAGTGTGTATAATCCTATTTATTTTCACATCTTCGTGTTTTAGTCGGTTTAAAAAAAGTTGCTGCTTTAAGATGCATCAGAAAATTAATTATGCAAAATATTGTTTTGATGAAAACAGTGATTTGTTTATAATATTGGTTAGGTAATACATTTTTATTACGTTCAGCCATAATAATAATATTGCATTGTATAAATGAGTTAAAAATTAGATTATTAAAAAAACATTATCTTGTAACAAAGAGTTATGTTGTTGAACTTGTCGGTATGTACATATGTATGTAGAACAACGTTCTGAAATTAACTGTCTCATATGTAAAGCTACAAATCGTTTCTGTGTATCATGGTCGTAGAGTACAGATGTACTTACTCTCGCCGGCATTCACCTTGACCGCGAAACTTTCTCCAGTCCAGTCTATTCTTAGCTTTCGAGTTGTGTACACGTTAAGTCACTTGGGCGTATTGCATATTGTTTTTGTATTTTTATTTTATTTGTTGTACTGTATTGTTGATATTAATTTAATAATAAAGCATGGCATACGTACGCAAGGGTAGAAAACGGCCATTTGCTGACAAAGTGAATAAATTCATAGGTGAATTCCCGGATTTATTCTATGATGGTGCTAAAATAATTTGTAAAGTGTGCGAGAAAGATTTGATGTGCTGGAATAAGTGTGATTGTGGACTTCACATAAATAGTGTACACCATAAAAATAAAAAAAGGCGTGCCTTCAACAAGTCAGTGTACTAATGAAACAATTACCAGGCTGGTGCTGGAGACGTTAGAAAAATTTGAACTGTCAAAAAGTCAACTGTTGATGTTTGTGACTGATGGCGCCGTGAGAATGCGTTCGGTAGGCCGTTCTTTGTAAGAACAAGGTTGTACGCTTATACATGTTACGTGTAAAGCGCATGCTTTACATCTTGTGGCAGAAACTATTCGAAAAGGTTTTCCAGAGGTGGATGCATTAATAGCAAGTACAGAAAAAGTGTTTCTTAAATCTCCTAAACGTCTCCGTGCATTTCATAACAAGTGTCCCGGTATTCCTGAACTACCACAGCCGATTCTGACACGTTGGGGAACATGGTTGCAGGCAGCTTTTTATTATGCTGAATATTTCCAACAAATAAAAGCTGTGATACTACAATTCAATCCAGATGAGGCTGCAGCTATTAAGGAAAGCCAGACAAAATTCGAAGATATTTCCGTTGAAACAGCTTTAAAAAATATTGCGAGGAACTATAAACCATTATATGAAAGCATAAAAAAATTAGAAAACAGTGCGTTGTGTTAGCGGCGTCACTGCAAATAGTGGACGAAGTAAATCTACTGTTACACGATATAGGTGACGCAACAAATGAGCGCGTTAAAGAAAAGTTCGCAAGTGTGTTAAATAGCGACACCGGTTTTACCAAATTAAGACAAATATGTGATGGTGCAGCCCCAGATCCGTTAAGTGCGTTCAAAGACTATTTTACGTATGCGTGTATTACATCAGTAGATGTCGAACGGTCGTTTTCAAAATATAAGAATATATTTTCACCAAAGCGAACATCACTCATGGAGACAACCACAGAAACATACCTGATGCTGCAAAATGGCTACACATCTTCTCCAGTTTGTGATAAGCAAGCTAGTTCATCAAGCTAGTTAAGAGGGTAAGTTTTACATACATTGTTATAAATTGTAACAGTTTGTTGTTTCTCGTATTAGTTAGTTTCGCGTACGCCACTGTCCCACGGAACACTTTTGACAGCCCTACTCATATGTCAACTAACAAGGTTAGAAAGACGCCGACGGGTCATTTTATTACACTTGCAATAATAATCAGTAAATTTAAAGAAATATTAATATTTCTTACAGTATAATATATACCTAACCTACCTACAAATAATGATAATTTAATAATAAAGAAAAACAATTTCTGCAAACAGTTAGTTTTGAAAAGATTTATTATTGTATTTTAACATTAAATAATTTCTAGTATGTATAATTCAATATTTTTCAAAGCGAATATAATTAGTGGTTTGGAAAAATAATAATTCGTACTTTGTTATTTTAAATGGAACACCGTGTATATTATTGCATTTTTGAATTCCTTGGTTAATATTAGGTAGAGTTTATTAAATGTACATGGTGTTTAAATCTTACCGTTTTCGAGATATTCAGTTGTTTTTGAAAAAAAATCACGATTTCAGCTCTCTAAATGAGGCTAGATAGCATCTAGATTAACGTTGACGTTGTAGTTATTTTGCTAAGTAGAGAGTAAAAGTTTATTATAATATTTTCAAAATGTCGCTGACGCAGGAAGAAATGATTGATATGGTTTTTGTCCTCGGTGAGTGCGAAAGAAATCCGTTATTGGCATCACGAATTTATGCACAGCACTATCCAGACAAACCACATCCATGGCATAAAGCCTTTCAACTAGTGCTTGATAGGTTTTTAAATACTGGTAATATTCGACATACAAAACGAAATCGCCATAAAACTGTAGTTACGGAGGAAAATGAATTTTTTGTGCTGGGGTGTATTCAGGAAAACCCGCAAATAAGTATGCGACAAATTAGTCACACAACGGGTATTAGTACGTCGGTCCATAGGATTTTAAAAAAGCACAGTTATCATCCTTATCGCATCCAATTACACCAAGAGTTGCTAGAAGTAGACTTTCAGCGGAGACTGGAGTTTTGTCAGTGGGCACTTGAGATGTTAAATCAAGATGACGATTTTTTTAAACGGGTCATGTTCTCCGATGAGGCTACTTTTTATAAAAATGGTTTCGTTAATCGTCATAATTGCCATTATTATGACACAGTAAATCCTCACCAATTCCGGACAACTCATAGCCAACACAGATGGTCTTTGAACGTGTGGAGAGCAATTTTGGGAACCCATATCATTGGACCATTCTTTTTTTGACCAGCATCTAACTGGAGCAGTTTATTTAAACTTTTTAGCAAACACTCTAGAAGATTTGTTAGGCGACAGCCAACACAGATGGTCTTTGAACGTGTGGAGAGCAATTTTGGGAACCCATATCATTGGACCATTCTTTTTTGACCAGCATCTAACTGGAGCAGTTTATTTAAACTTTTTAGCAAACACTCTAGAAGATTTGTTAGGCGACATCCCTTTAGCTACACTTCGAAGAATGTGGATGCAACATGATGGTGCTCCACCTGACAATGCCGCTGCGGTTCGTCAGTTTTTACACGAAACTTTTCCCAACAGATGGATTGGGCGCGGGGGACTAGTGAGTTGGCCTTCAAGGTGTCCAGATATGACAAGTTGCGACTTCTTTTTATGGGGATTTATAAAAAGTAAATGTTACACCACCAACTACCGCGGAAGATTATGCGGCAGCGCATTACAGTAACATTTCAAGAAATTACTCCATACGTGCTGACCAATGTTGAACAGTCTTTTAAAAACCGAATTCGTTTGTGTATTAATCAAAATCGAGGACACTTCGAGCAGTTGATGTAAATCCGCGGTCTAAGTATTCTTCTCCTTGTTGTGTTCCGAGTTTCAGTTTGTTTCGTTTTGAGTTTTGTTTTAGTTGTTAGTGGTTTACTTCTATTTGTCAAACCACTTTTTAAACATGCCAGTAAAAATTGCCAAACCCGTTATTAAATATAAAGGAAAATACTTAGCATGGCCATATTGGCCATATATATATATATATATATATATATATATATATATATATATATATATATATATATATATATATATATATATATATATATATATATATATATATATATATATATATATATATATATATATATATATATATATATATATATATATATATATATATATATATATATATATATATATATATATATATATATATATATAATATATATATATAATATATATATATATATATATTTATCCGCGTCAACCGGATCAGAGCTACGACCAAAATTAGGAGTAACCAAAAAAATCGACCAAGGGCTCATTTTAAAGCTTAGAGCATCTACTTTCAAATGCCGAGTGCGCCTTTGAAAAATCCAATATGGCGGCCGGAAGCCGGAGAAAAATCAAGTGTCCAGCAAAAAAAGCTTGTAAAAATAAAAATTAGCAACCGATCGGGTCATATCTTGGCTGAAATTGTAGCTGATGGACGCCCCTAAAAAGCTGGTGTGGTAGGTTGACAAAATCCAACATGGCGGATCCAATATGGTGGCCGAATTTTTGAAAATAAACCGATTTGCACCAAATTTGGTATTTGGGGGGTTCTGGGGGTCACTGATCACGAATCCGAGGTCAGATTTGCCAAACTCAAGATGGCGGATCCAAGATGGCGGACGAAATTTTCGAAAATCAACAGATTTGTACCAAATTTGTTATTCGGGTGTTTTTGAGGTCGCCGATCACGAATCTGAGGTCAAATTTCCAAAATTCTCAAATTCAATGTGGCGGATATAAGATGGCTGATCTAATAAGGCTGCGATATTTTCGAAAATCAGCCGATTGACACCAAATTTTATGTAAGGGGGTTTTTGCGGTCACTGATAAATCTGTGATAAGAATTTAAAAATGTTTACAGAGTGAAGGTCGAGGCTCATCATGGCTTAAAATCAATTAGTTATTGCTCAACAGTATTGAAATCTTAGCAAATCACTGAAGCATATGTGCAGTAATGATTATTTTTGAGTTTTTTTTTATTACCTATTAAGTAATTAATCTACTATAGGTTGAAATTGTCGGAACCAGGACAATAGGTTAAAATAAAACGCTACCTTGCCTACGTTTCGTTTAATATAAACTTCTTCAGGGCTCAATAGCCAAATAATGATGTAGAAATTCCACAACAGGAAATTTTTATATATTTTTAAATATATATATATATATATATATATATATATATATATATATATATATATATATATATATATATATATATATATATATATATATATATATATATATATATATATATATATATATATATATATGGGACAATCCGCGTCAACCGGATCAGAGCTACGACCAAAATTAGGAGCAACCAAAAAAAATCGACCAAGGGCTCATTTTAAAGCTTAGAGTGTCTACTTTCAAATGCCGAGTGCGCCTTTGAAAAATCCAATATGGCGGCCGAAAGCCGGAGAAAAATCGAGTGTCCAGCAAAGAAAGCTTGTAAAAATAAAAATTCGCAACCGATCGGGTCATTTCTTGTCTCAAATTGTAGCTGATGGACGCCCCTAAAAAGCTGGCGTGGTAGGTTGACAAAATCCAACATGGCGGATCCAAAATCGCGATCAAAAATCCAATATGGTGGCCGAATTTTTGAAAATCAACCGATTTGCACCAAATTTGGTATATGGCAGTTTTGGATGTCACTGATCACGAATCCGAGGTCAGATTTGGCAAACTCAAGATGGCGGATTCAAGATGGCGGATGAAATTTTCGAAAATCAACAGATTTGTACCAAATTTGTTATACAGGGTTTTTGGGGTCGCCGATTACGAATCCGAAGTTTGATTTTCAAAATCCAAGATGGCGGACCCAATATAGTGGATTGGGTTGAGTTTCCGCCATATTCGGTCCATCATCTTGAATTTTAAAAATTTGACCTCAGATTCGTATTCAGAGACCCCAAAAACCCCAGTATACCAAATTTGGTGCAAATCGGTTGTTTTTAAAAAAATACTGGTTAAGAACATTGTTAAATTTTAATCTGTTGTGTGTCTAATGTCTACATATATGTATATTTTATTGACTTTCAAATTGATTGGTCTTGTAATTGTTATGCCCACAGACGTGGTCTCAAAAAAAATTTCCTGTTGTGGAATTTCTACATCATTATTTGGCTATTGAGCCCTGAAGAAGTTTATATTAAACGAAACGTAGGCAAGGTAGCGTTTTATTTTAACCTATTGTCCTGGTTCCGACAATTTCAACCTATAGTAGATTAATTACTTAATAGGTAATAAAAAAACTCAAAAATAATCATTACTGCACATATGCTTCAGTGATTTGCTAAGATTTCAATACTGTTGAGCAATAACTAATTGATTTTAAGCCATGATGAGCCTCGACCTTCACTCTGTAAACATTTTTAAATTCTTATCACAGATTTATCAGTGACCGCAAAAACCCCCTTTCACAAAATTTGGTGTCAATCGGCTGATTTTCGAAAATATCGCAGCCTTATTAGATCAGCCATCTTATATCCGCTACATTGAATTTGAGAATTTTGGAAATTTGACCTCAGATTCGTGATCGGCGACCTCAAAAAACACCCGAATAATAAATTTGGTACAAATCTGTTGATTTTCGAAAATTTCGTCCGCCATCTTGAGTTTGGCAAATCTGACCTCGGATTCGTGATCAGTGACCTCCAGAACCCCCAAATACCAGATTTGGTGCAAATCGGTTTATTTTCAAAAAATTCGGCCACCATATTGGATCCGCTATGTTGGATTTTGTCAACCTACCACACCAGCCTTTTTAGGGCGTCCATCAGCTACAATTTCAAAGCCAAGATATGACCCGATCGGTTGCTAATTTTTATTTTTTACAAGTTTTTTTTGCTGGACACTTGATTTTTCTCCGGCTTCCGGCCGCCATATTGGATTTTTCAAAGGCGCACTCGGCATTTGAAAGTAGATGCTCTAAGCTTTAAATGAGCTCCTTGGTCGATTTTTTGGTTACTCCTAATTTTTGTCGTAGCTCTGATCCGGTTGACGCGGATCGTTCCATATATATATATATATATATATATATATATATATATATATATATATATATATATATTATATATATATATATATATATAGATATATATATATATATATATATATATATATATATATATATATATATATATATATATATATATATATATATATATATATATATATATATATATATATATATATATATATATATGTATATATATATATATATATATATATATATATATATATATATATATATATATATATATATATATATATATATATATATATATAGATATATATATATATATATATATATATATATATATATATATATATATATATATATATATATATATATATATATATGTATATATTAATTAAAAATAGAATATTGACAACCAACAAAAGAACAGTAGCGGTGTCGTAAAATTTTTTTTCTTACCCAATTTAGGGAAACTCAAATATTGAGGTCTGTTAAGTAATATGCACTCGATTGCACAGCTCAGAGGCCTATTTCTTGAATAAGCATGTCTGTCAATCAGTAAATAACATGTACTCGATTGACCAGCTCAGAGGCCTATTTCTTGAATAGGCGTGTCTTCAATCTTTATTTTCTTTTTGGTAGACAATAACAAAATAATATCAAATGAGAAATATTTCTCGTCCCGCCATGTCTAGATACATAGGGGAGACCTTAGCCTAGGATGATGTTTTTCAATCATTCTAGGGACCTTAGAAAGCCCGATTTGTATTCGGGGACCTTAAGCCTGAATCTAATTCAGGGACCTTTAATATTTATTGGTTCCGTACGCTACGGTACTAGCCAATTTACTACGCCTACAAGACCAAAAGAACTACAAAAATGTAAACAAAGAAACAAAAACAAAAAAATATACAACTAAAACATACCTTACTGAGGCCAATTGCGTAAATGCTCATGAGCAGCGACAGTTGTTCGCTGACGCCCACCTATGCGCCTTAATGCATACCTTTCATTTTCCAAACAATGTGTCACCTCAAAAGGGCCATGAAATTTCGGTTTTAGTTTGCCTCCCCCAGCTGAGTATCTTGTATGACGACCCTGTCGCCTACAGCGTACGGCACTGCTGGTACCCGCTTCTTATTAAAATTTGTCGTTGCCTGTTTGGTTACTGCTGATGGTGTTTGTTTTTATGCTAGTCGAAGAATTTCTTTTAATTCGGTACTCACTCGCTCGTCCAATCCTGACACATCCACATCATTTCCATTATATGTCTGTATATTTAGAACGCGAACAATGCTAAATGGGTCATGAACTATATCAACTCCGTTTGCACCTACTTCCACTTTAATGCCAGGTCGCTGTAACACGTCAAGCCCAACAAGGACATCAATATCACCTCCGGGAATGGATCCGTCTGGAACGACAGTGAAATCAACATCGAGAGTTATCGAAGGTGTGCATAGAACTTCAGTACAACGGCCAATAGGTTGAGTTACATTATTTCCCGGTCCAATTAGGTTGTCAGCTCCTGGTTTAACTTCCAAATTAAGGATTCGCACTACTTTTTCGTGGATTATTGTGACATCTGCCGCAGTATCAATTAAATACGGAACTGAAGCAACCGCCTTTTTCGTTTGTTATTGCGCCTGAGGGAAACAATCGTGTTAAACGAGTTTTCCGTGTCAACAAAACTCGTTTTGAACCTCATTGTTTGCGGTAACGAAGTGTCCTCAGTATGTCCAGTTTTTTTACAATATGTACACACTTTATTTTCCGTAAATTTTTCCTGAGATGGACCAGGTGCAGTAGGTTCACCAGAGGTTCTCGTCGTTTGCCGTGCTTTACAGTCAGCCTGTTTGTGTCCATACCGGTCACATTTTCGGCATTTGCCAGGAAACATCGGTATTCCAGTACGTGCATACCGAGGAGGCGAATCTCGACGTCTTTTTCGAAAGTTTTCAGTAGTTCCACGGGTTAAAAAGGGTTGCTGTTTCCTTTCGCTGCTCTTGCGAGCATCACAGGCTGCCAGTAATTTAAGCAAGTCCGCCTCACGTTGGTTGTTGGATACAAATTCTGTTTTTTGCCTCTTTATCCTGCAAATCGTCCTCAAGGAGACTGATCGTTATTTCAAATTCGTTTTCCGGGTATACTCCCGCGTAGGTGATAGGCCCTGAGAGGGACCGTGGTTGTCTGACCGACGTTTCGGCAGAATCTCATCTGCCATCTTCAGGTTCTAACCGTTAACTGCTTACTGCGGCTTCTGGTTACTCGAACTGAAATGACGTTTTCTGGATCTGGCTGTTCTTTATATACTCTACCTATGTTACGCTCTGTTGCTCTCGACTCACTCCGGGCGTCATGGTCTGCTGCACCCATCTCCTGATTTCGAGCGCGGCTTCGTGTAATCGGTCCTGTTCGGGCGCGCATGCGTGTATCTGTGCTTATGTCACGGTCTGTTGCACCCATCTCCTGATTTCGAGGGCGACTCCGTGTACTTGGTCCTATTAGATTAGCTCTGGTTGGTTCCTCTTCGTGTGTTCGTTGCGTTATGTTTCTTGCTTCCTCATGGATAGTAGCATGTAATATTAGAGCAGGTTTCCATGTGGTAGGTAGTCTTTGGGTGTCATCTCGTGTATTTAGATTGTGTGGTCTTTTCTCTATTTCTATGGCCTCCCTGATGATTCTTGACTTGTAATGCTCGATATTGGCTAGTGTTTTTGTTTTGTCGAAATCAATCCTATGTCCTGTAGTTTTGACATGTTGAGCTAGAGATGATGTTCTCTCGTCTTTTCTAACAGCGTTTATGTGTTCTTCGCGTCTTGCACTTATTTTTCTGTTGGTCTGTCCTATGTATGATTTGTTGCAATCTTGGCAAGGTATTTCATATACCCCTTGACTTTCTAGAGCAATTTTGGTCTTTGGATTTCGAAGAATGGTACTGATTTTCTTGTCGGTCTTAAAAGTTGTTTCTATTTTATGTTTACGTAGAAGTTTGCTTATTTTATCCGTTGTTCCTTTTATATATGGCAGATAGGCTTTTGCTATGGGTTGTTCGGAGTCCTCTTGATTTCTCGGCCGAGATGGTTTTGACAACTTCTGTATTCTTTGTTGTGTGAACCCATTCTTTCGCAGCGCTTTGTGAAGAGTTGACATTTCTTCTTTGAGGTTGTCTGCATCTGCTAGTCTCTGCGAGCGTGTGACTAATGTCTTTACTACTGAGTTTAGTTGTGCTGGATGGTGGTGTGACTGTGCATTTAGGTATCTGTCAGTGTGAGTGGCTTTTCTATAAACTGTGTGGCCTAGACTTCCGTCCTGCTTCTTCTTGACCAGTACGTCGAGAAATGGTAGCTGACTGTCAGTCTCTACCTCCATGGTGAACTTAATTTTGTCGTGTATACTATTCAGATGTTCTAAGAAGTTAGTGAGATTCTCTCTTCCATGAGTCCAAATCACAAATGTGTCGTCGACGTACCTTAGCCATAGGCTTGGTTTTAATGGTGCAGATTGTAGTGCTCGAGTTTCTAAATCCTCCATAAAGAGATTGGCAATAACTGGAGATAGGGGGAGCCCATCGGGGCTCCTTCGGTTTGTCTGTATCGTTGCTCATTGTATGTAAAATAGGTATTATTTAGGCAATGTTGAGTTAGCCTAAGAATATGATCTGCTGGATGATATTTTCGCTTGATAATGTCGAGTGACTCCTCTACGGGTACGTTGGTGAACAAGGATATGACATCGAAGCTCACTAGAAGATGTTCCGCTTGGACGGTCTGATTTCTTAATAACTCAATGAAATGGTCTGCATTTTTCACGTAGGATTTAACTTCCTCGGCAAACGGTTGTAGTTGTCTGGCTAAATGTCTTGCTAACTGCTGTGTGGGTGACCCTATTGAGCTAACAATTGGTCTTAGAGGAGCTCCTTCCTGAAAAACAACATATATATATATATATATATATATATATATATATATATATATATATATATATATATATATATATATATATATATATATATATATATATATATATATATATAACCGGGTGGCCCAGGGACTAGGGAACCCCCAAATTTTCTACAATTTTTGAGATAGAAATTTGAAATTTGTAGGCATGAATCAAGACAAGAATTGTAATTTTTTGATCCACCCGCGCCAAAAAAATCACGTCCGTTTTAACCGGAAGTGACTCCAACTTTCTTATTTTAAATGGCACCCTGTATATTTAGGTGATTTTTCTGATGAATATTTAATTTCCCTTTATAAAGCTTTTTCAGATTTAAAATCGGTTCATAAATAACCCAGACAATTACATTTGTTTGTTTCTTTTAAGAAGGCCATGAATGTAATAAACGAAATACATTATAAATAAAATAATTGTCAACACTCGTTGTAAGGGTGTCTACCATCATTACTATTATGTAATTGTAATTATTTCTCATATCGTTTATTTCTTTATTTACGTTTGTTTATTTTTTTTTTCGATATATTTATTTTTTACATTTCGTACTACCATAACTTGCTTATTTTGAATAGCATCCTGTATGTTTTATGTGGTGTTTTTCTTCTCATCAAATTATTCTCTCCGATGATGTATGTATTTGTTATAATAATAACGTTATTAATGCACAAAATGTCGAACATAAAAATATTCCTGATACTGTTTTCACCCTTTTCTATGAGTAGGCTGTGTACTCGTATACCTAGTTTCTCTATTTGCAATGAATAGTTCATTTTGTCGGGTAGGGTAGATGTACATGTTTAATTATTAAATAAATTTATGCTTTTTGTTATTACTATTATTATTATACTACAATAGGTATAATTTGATAAGTGTAAACAATTGGATCACTTAAAAATTACATTTTCACGTACCTAGGTATACGAGTACACAGCCTATTCATGGAAAAGAGTGAAAACAGTATCAGGGAATATTTTATGTTCGACATTTTTGTGCATTAATAACGTTATTATTATAACAAATACATACATCATCCGAGAGAATAATTTGATGAGAAGAAAAACACCACATAAAACATACAGGATGCTATTCAAAATAAGCAAGGTTATGGTAGTACTAAATGTAAAAAATAAACATATCGAAAAAAAAATAAACAAACGTAAATAAAGAAATAAACGATATGAGAAATAATTACAATTACATAATAGTAATGATGGTAGACACCCTTACAACGAGTGTTGACAATTATTTTATTTATAATGTATTTCGTTTATTAGATTCATGGCCTTCTTAAAAGAAGCAAACAAAAATGTAATTGTCTGGGTTATTTATGAACCGATTTTTAAATCTGAAAAAAGCTTTATAAAGGGAAATTAAATATTCATCAGAAAAATCACCTAAATATACAGGGTGCTATTTAAAATAAGAAAGTTGGAGTCACTTCCGGTTAAACCGGAAGTGACGTTTTTGGCGCGGGTGGACCAAAAAATTACAATTTTTGTCTTGATTCATCCCTACAAATTTCAAATTTCTATCTCAAAAATTGTAGAAAATTTGGGGGGTTCCCTAGTCCCTGGCCACCCGGTATATATATATATATATATATATATATATATATATATATATATATATATATATATATATATATATATATATATATATATATATATATATATATATATATATATATATATATATATATATATATATATATATATATATATATATATATATATATATATATATATATATATATATATATATATATATATATATATATATATATATATATATATATATATATATATATATATATATATATATATATATATATATATATATATATATATATATATATATATATATATATATATATATATATATATATATATATATATATATATATATATAATATATATAATATATATATATATATATATATATATATATATATATATGTATATATATATATATATATATATATATATATATATATATATATATATATATATATATATATATATATATATATATATATATATATATATATATATATATATATATATATATATATATATATATATATATATATATACATATATATGTATATATATATATATATTGCATGCAAGCCTACGATAATTAGAGTAGGACCACTAGACAAATGCAAGGAAAAAATTGTTAACAAGCTACAAATTTTTTTATAAGTAAGTCATACCCTCCTTACTAACATACTAAAGTCCCAAAAGTCTCACATTCCGGGAACCCTGAAAATCTTAGTCGCCATCTTGGATTTTTTAGTTTTTTGTAAATAATTCGTTAACGGTGCATTTTTTTGGGATATATCTCTACTTTTTTGTAGAGAATTGAAAAACACATTTCTTTTTTTTATTTGTTACGATAGCATAAATAGTAAAAATGTAACAGCGGATAAACTTTAGTGGCAAAGTTTAATTTCTCACATTTTTGCATTTAAGTTACTAATACCGCTTTTCTAACACTTGTGAACAAAATACTGTTTTATTTTAAGATGTTTACTGATTTACTTTATTGTACCAAGGCACAAACAAAGTGTCAATAAACATTGGGGTTTTACAGTCCTACCTGACATATTATATCGTGAGTTTATCTAAAAATATTTAAGATATTAGCAATATATCTTTATATTTCTAAACTACATTTATCTTTATATTTAAAATTTCCTCCATCTCTTCTATTTCTTCCATGGAATTGTTCTTGCAAGAAAGTCCATAACAATTGCTACACTTGGACGAGCATCTTAAACCTAGCTTTTTACATGAGCACACTGTATCGCAAAGAGTTTTGCAATTGCAAAATATCTGTTTTAAAATGCCGTTTGGGGCCACAGCACCTGTTGTTTTAATAAGGTACAACTTTCCTTTATCGTTTTTCCATCCCCAGTTGATGAGGTCAATATTTCGGCCTAACCATTCTTGCACTTTAAAGAAAGAAATAGGCAGTTTATATTTTAAAATTAATTTTAAACTCATTTTTTACCTGAAAGTAAACTTCAAATATGCTCCTTAGCTGCTTTTTCGGTAGGTGGTAGTACTGCTAGATTAAAATTTGCACCAAATTTTTGCCTGCTTGTTACTTTATTATACATAATATACCGGTAGTCATTTAATTTCTGCACTTTGTTAGCCCCATACCATTTTAAAATAGATTGAAAGCCAATTTCAAATAGGTAATTCTTCTTTTGGTGCATCTTGACTTTGAAATAAAGAAGCCTTATGGCAGAACAAATCGTCTTTTTTAAATACAGGCAATAACTGCTTCTTTGACTTCTTAAAAAGAAAAGAGGTAGTGTCGCAGCCTGACACTTTTTTAATTCTCTACAAATTACATATTTCCATAAAAAATTAACCGTTAATGAGTTATTTACAAAAAACTAAAAAACCAATATGGCGGCCAATTTTTCAATTTTTTCAATTCAGTACTGTATAATACTGATGGATATGAAGTACTCTTGTATAAGTATCAAAAGCAGATACTGTGGTACAAGCTGTGTAAACTTAGTTATGGGATATTTTTCACACACTCGGTGTGATTGGTGTGGTGTAGTTACTCTATTTTCAGTATGTTGAAAGGTATGGCCACAGTACTCTCCATGCATTAGATTTTGATTGGGGAGGATCTATGGATGCAACTGTAATCACTATTACATACTACTGACTAACTTCTCAGTTTCCTATAATTCTGTGACACGCCACACTACGTTTACGCGGTATCTATTTCTCCTGCCCATCAGTGGGGGATACAGTGGTGGCGGGTATCAGAATGTGGTGGGGGTGTGTTACAGAACTCTCATTTCCTACCTACCTACTGGTCGTTATTTTTATACAAGGTGGCCTGATTACTCAAACGAAAGAGACGGGTGTATGTAAATTGCTTGAGACGCGTGTAGAGATTTTACATTTTGCATGTGCCCCCTGTATTTACATAAATGCCCTTTCACTTTAAAAAATAGCCGACAAATTTTTTGTTCTCCTCTACAGAATTTACGAAAACACTATATTGTGTAATATATAGAGAACTAAACTAAACTAAAATTAAGTTAAACAAAATTACCAAAGTGCTTGTTTACTTAGTTTACGAAGATATTGTAAGTCTTAATTAAGTCTAATCAGGTACTTATTACACTTGTTTAGAGCAGGGTAGTGTTAATAAACGAATTGATAAATTATTATATTTGTCTTCACACATCTTGTATAGAATTATAATGACGTATCATAAAATTCAGAATACTGAATTTTATACAGGGTGATTTACCTTAACATGCAGAAAATAAAAGTGTGTACTATTCTACCAAGTCGGAAAGCTCCTGCAAAATTTTAGAGCAATCCGAGGTAATTTATTATATTTTTTTTGTGGTAAAACCTGCAATGACACGCCGTTGAGTCACGAATTTAAAACAGCAGACGTAAACACGTAAATATGTAAGTGCATCGCGCTATGCAGTGGGTCGCCTGGGATGATCCTCCCCTCCACTCTTGTCCGCTTTCTACCATTCGCAGTCAGTCTCTTTGCGACATTAGTTGGGTGTGTATCAAATTGGATTTATTTTCTCAAATCGATACGGTTCAATAATGCCAGCGTTGGCGCATTGCTACAAAATAAGTAAGGTAAATTTTTTTGACGCATTTTTTTTTATTTTACATTTTTTTAACTACTTTTGATGGAGACAACCTACTGAATAATTATTCGCATGTTAAGGTAAATCACCCTGTATAGTTTGTACGAAGACATTTATATCTAAAGGCGAGGTGACATCTTGTGCCTAAATGTGGTACTTGTATTTCAGTGTCGTTTAAAATTGCGGGGTCATCTGTTATATTATTAATTATTTTATATAAATATAACACCTCACCAGCTTTAATCTAGCATCCAGCCGTTGGAAATTTAATCTCTCAGGAGATGAATATAGCCATCATCACAAAAATGTACCACTAATGATATATTTTGCGTATCTTAAAAATTTTTTTTGAACTGTCAATTAAGTCAGTGTATTTTTTTAATGCGGATTCCAAATTACGTAACAGTATTCTACTTGGACCTTACGTAGGAGTTATAAAGGATTTGAAGCGCGGCTTTTTCACGAAAGTCTCTGGTATTACGAATAATGATTTCCAAAGTTGTTGTGGCATCATTAGTTATTTTGGTTATATGTTGAGAAAAGTTTAACTTTTCATCCATTCCAATTCCTAGGTCACAAAATTCAAATACTCACATCAAATTGCTACCATTCATTGTGTAATGAAAATCCATCAGTCATCTTCCTTGAGTAAGACATTACTTTACATTTTTTTATATTAAATTCTAATTTAGATTTTTTTTGACCAGTTTACTACCTCTGTTATGTCTGTCTGTAGTTTTTCACAGTCCTTGTTGGTATCAATTTTTAGGAACAATTTAAGGTCATCTGCATACACAGAACTTTTGAGTATTTTATTACATCTACCACATCATTAATAAAATGTAAAAATAAGAGTGCACCCAGGTTTGAACCTTGGAGGACTCTTGCGGTTGCAATATATTTGTCAGATACATATTTATTGACACAGAAATATTGAGGCCTGTTTTTGAGAAGAACAAAATAGAGATAATGAGAGCTGGTGAGAAATTGTAAGTATGTTTCACTTTCTTTAAAACAACATTATGTGAAACCCTATCAAAAGCTTTAGCAGCATGTGTATAAATAACATTCACCTGAAAATATGATTCAAATCAGCAAGAAGTGTATGAAATTCAATAAGTTAGAAGAATTTGATCTACACCTTTGTAAAAGCCATGCTGAGATGTAGTTATTCTATTGCTTAAAGAATAGAAAATATATTTATATAGTATCATAAACTTTAGCGACATTTGATAGGACACAAATAGTGTGATAGTTTTTTGTCTGATTTACTATCTGATTTGTGTATTGGACAAACCCTAGCAATTTTTAAGCAGCTTTGAAAACATTCTAGATTCAGCGACAAATTAAAAAGGATATAGAAAGCCTTCATTTGGAGAAATCTTCAAAAAAATAAGTTGATAATTTCTATGCGAAGACGTAATTAAAATCTGACGATACATTTGTTTAATGTCGGCTGTCATCAAAATAGAGTGTAAGCGAAACTAACAATAAAATTTGAGTTATATCAATTTGTAACTTAGGGCCTGCTAATAGGGTATCATTTAATAAAGTACTACCTGGTTCTTTTGCCAAAGCATCGAAAACCACTGTTGTACTGTCAAATTTTAATACGCAGTATGGGGTATATAAAACAATATATACGATTATCTAAGGTATTTATGAAAGGCTCCATATGACCACTCTCTAGATGGTCCCTCAGAAACTCAAAATATTTTGCATAAAGTGTTGAATCCCGAACTAATTGACGTTCCAATGAATAAAATCGACATAGAGCTAAATCACGAGAATTAGAAAAAAATAGATATGGCACCATGAAAAGAAACCGAACTGCGAAACGACCCGAATCTGTTCTATTATGAGAACTTGCGAAAATTTCAAAACAAAGTAAATCCTCAGAAGAAAAAAAGTTCTAAATCGAAAGAGGTTGACGTATAAAAATAATTCACATAACCAAAAATAGTATTTAAAGCCGTGGGGCCTAATGTTTTATTGTTAGGCGATTATCCTGTAAAATTGTAGGAATGCTATCCGCACCAAGGACCCGGTATATGAAAACGAGGATCTGCTATTTTTATAGAACAGAATAGAATAAAATTTTATTTATCACTTTGGCTCTATAGAGAATACAGATGTGAACGTCAGTTTGGTTACACTATTTTTAGAAGGTAAGTTTATGAATACATATTATAATAATTATTAAAAATATGAAAAAGTTAAGATTATGTTCAAAAAATTCTTCGAGAATGTAAATAATAAAAATTTATCCATATATACAATCGCATATGTACAATTATATACCATCGAAATCACGAAAGAATGCCATTACATCAGAAATTTATCTCTAAGCTACAACGTACGCTGTTCAAGCGTTCTTCGTTTACAAAATAATTAAACGAGAGACACAGCGCAAGGAAGTCCATTATATACAGGGTTATTCACGGAAAGCGGGTATTAGACGTTTCTCGGGATCTGTCGAGTTTAAAAATCTGAAAATTCGTATAAAGAGGTTTTTGGGTATGGCGAATTTAACGAAAATATTTTCAACTTTGTGTCACTTCCGCTTATACCGGAAATAACACCAAACTTTGTTATTTTAAATGGAATACCCTATATATTATTGCATATTTGGATTCCTCATAAAATTTTAGTTTGGGTTTGTGTACCATAATGCAGCCTTAAACCTACTATTTTCCGAGATAATTAATATTTTTTAAAAATTCTGACGGTTTCTATCCTTCGGAAAAAAATCGATATGTTCTATCATGTTACAGATTAAGAAATTTTCCTTTCAAACTCATACAAGTTCCCTACGGTCTAACTAAAACTGTTCTTATGTTTTCACAATTTTATACAGGGTGTTTTATTTTCACAGTCAAACATTATTTTAGTTCAAACGTCAAAAAGTCATTTTTTTTAAATGGAACCCCCCTGTATATTTTTACAGAATCTAATAGATCATTGAATTCTGCATCGACTGATATTACCATTCCCTATACCTATCTCTTTTGGTTTTCGCACCATAGACGAATATTTGTAAAATGAACAAAGCACTGTTTGTTACTAAGCAACACAAGTTATAACTTGCTTCCTTTCTTATCATAAATGAGTGTAATCATGTGGATAGTTGATAATTATTTGTTAGTTATCAAGAAAACAAAATCAATAAACATCAAAAATAAAAGATCATTTTATTATTAGATTTATAAAAAATACTTTGCAACAAAAAAATTTACAAAATTAACGAATACATTGAATAAATATTTAATGCAGCAACTGTTCAAAATGCTTTCCATTTTGCTCCAAACAAGCCAATATTCTGCGATTTACGGCACTTACCGTGGCTCGGCGAATTTTGTGGGAATCTAATTGCTGAAATGCAGCCCATACTCTATACTTTAGATCTTCTTTGGAAGTAGCCGGGGTGGCATAAACAATATTTTTGATTGTACCCCAAAGGTAAAAGTCTAAAAGGATCAAATCAGGGGACATTGCTGGCCATCTCCAAGGTCCTCGGTATCCAAACCACCTATCTTCGAACAATGCTACTAATTCGTCATACACTTCCCGTGTATTATGTGGGCCGCAACCATCCATTTGATAATACATAGAATTATAAATATTTAGGGGCAAACTATCAATAAACGTTTCAACTACTGTTCTCAAGATTTCCATGTATTTGTTACTATTTAAATTTTCCTCGTAAATATGATACTTAAAAGTGTTATCTACTAATAAGCAGAAAACGTAAAAACTAAATTTGGTCTGGAAATTCGATTCCCGTACCACATGAGGGTTTTGTTGTGTCCAGTTGTGCAAATTTCGCCTGTTAAAAATTGCTTCTTTGGAAAATTTAGCCTCATCAGTCCAAATAATTCTTTTAAAAAAATCAGAATTTTCTTGAAGACGTACGATCATCTGTTCTTTTTCGAAAATCTTCGGGTTTCAATGATTGTACTTTTTGGTACAGAAAGTTATGCATCTTATGCTTCTTTAGAATTCGTTGAATAGACGAATATGAAATTCCTAAATCTCAACTAGCACAGGATTAGATCCATGCGGATTTGCATAAAAGTAAGCCAGAACATTAATCTTATTTACTTCGTTATCTGTAACTGGCTTTGGTATTGTCTTTACGGCTTACTTTACCAAATTTTATAAAATTTAACCTGATTCTTCGGAATTTATTGTTTGTCATTGGTGGTAATTGTCGGTATTTCTCGTTGAATTCTCTGCACGTTCTACTAATTATTTCCTTATTATTTCCATAAATAGAAAACAAATCTAATATTACAGCATTTGTATAAACGTTTGCCATTATTTTCCACTAATAATTCGGGTAAGTGACGCTACGCACACAACAATAACATGGTGTTGACATTGGTAAAAACAAAACATTTTTACATTTGCAGCCTACTAGATAAAGTGCTGATGTTGTACGTACATTTTACAAATATTCGTCTATGGTGAGAAAACCAAGAGAGATAGGTATAGGGAATGGTAATATCAGTTGATGCATAATTCAATAATCTATTAGATTCTGTAAAAATATACAGGGGGTTCCATTTAAAAAAAATGACTTTTTGACGTTTGAACTAAAATAATGTTTGACTGTGAAAATAAAACACCCTGTATAAAATTGTAAAAACATAAGGACACTTTTAGTTAGACCGTAGGGAACTTGTATGAGTTTGAAAAGAAAATTTCTTAATCTGTAACATGATAGAAGATATCGATTTTTTTCCGAAGGCTAGAAACCGTCAAAATTTTTCAATAATATTAATTATCTCGGAAAATAGTAGGTTTAAAGCTGCATTATGGTACACAAACCCAAACTAAAATTTTATGAGGAATCCAAATATGCAATAATATATAGGGTGTTCTATTTAAAATAACAAAGTTTGGTGATATTTCCGGTATAAGCGGAAGTGACACAAAGTTGAAAATATTTTCGTTAAATTTGCCATACCCAAAAACCTCTTTATACGAATTTTCAGATTTTTAAACTCGACAGATCCCGAGAAACGTCTAATACCCGCTTTCCGTGAATAACCCTGTATGACTGTTAATATCTTAGACTAACGTTGTTGATGCGTTATACGAAAATCTAAACTTCCTTGATGAAAAAGAAAGAGAAGGCCTGATTTCGTACGTCTCAGTAACAAGCGAGAATAATATCGATCAATCTGATTGAACGCTTTTGACTAGCGTTGTTGTCAGATGTTTTATGGTTTCCTCTGTCTGCATGTCAACTGTCAAATTTGGATTTTTATATTTTTGATTGTTCTCGTGTTTTCCTTATTTTACTGATTTTTTTATATGAAAAACAGATAATTTCAAAACTAACTACAATTAATCTTCAAGACAAAATGTATCTTTCAATATAATAAAAAAATACATATAAAGTCCATTTTCTAGAACGCCATCAGACAGTTTTTTATTTTTAATGATGTTAAATATTTTAAATGTAATTGTTAATATCTACAAGCAATCTGCAGTTTACCAAATTATATAAAAACATAAAATTAGTTCAAATTTAAAGACGAAATCGTTAAATTATTCTAACTTTTAGCGGACAAATTGTAGGTTATGTTTTCACTTTCTCACCTGTCAACGAGTAAAGTTTGTTTATATCTGGACGTCATTTCAACAAGCCCGAATTTGACTAACGCAGTGCTGGTTTGATTCATATGATTATAACGATGATGTAACGGCATTCTTTCGTGATGTCGATGATATATGTATGTATACACACTTACATGGAAAATAGTTACAATCTAAAAGTCACAGTACAGGAATTTATTTAATATTTAATTATAGTGGCATAAATTCATTTATCGAATAAAAACAGTTGTCGATTAAAAATCGTCTCAGTTCTCTTAAAAATCGTTGAATATTTGTTACATTATTTATTTTATCAGGTAAATTATTATAAAATTTGTTAGCTGAAATACTGATAGAAACATCATCTGCATACAATATAATGTTATATCTTCCATATATGAAGGTAAGTCGTTCACAAACAGCAGAAAGATTATTGGTCCCAACATCAAACCTTGTAGAACTCGTAGACCAACATTTTGATTCTCAGATACATTATGTCCTATTTTTACACAAATTTTACGAAACGTTAAGTATGATTCGATTAGATTCAAAGAAGTGCCTCTTATACCCAATTTATACAGTTTGTGGATGACAAAATCTATCTTGAGGGTATCAAACGCCCTCATCATATACAATCTGTATATAGTTATTTTTGATGCTAGATTGCTAGATTTTGATGCTAGATTGCATTCGAGATTGAAAGTTTTTTTTCGAGCGATAGCAAGCAAAAAATCATTCGAGAATGCATAAGAATTTCGCAATCGACTATCAATCAACATTTTTTTCGAAAACTGTATCCCACAGTTCAAAAAATTACTAAAAATGTGGAGAAAATTTTGACATTTACAATTAATTTAATTGACATGTATATCATCTACAATTTGCTGCACATATTTTAACATCAAATGTTTTTATTGATAATAATAAATAAACTGGTAAACTGATTCTATCATCTACAATTTCATTCATTTTTGTAGGTGGATGTAAAAATCATTTACATCCTGGATGTAAAAAACTTTTACGTTCTGTAGACAAAAAAACTGTCGTTTTGACATTTAATAAATATCATGTAAAAGTCAACTTTTAATGACAGTTTTCGAAAAAATTAATTTAGTGTAGTTTCTACTGACTTATTTGGTCGAAATCCATGTTGATTTCTAACTAATATGTTAGATTGTTCTAGAAATGATGTTAATCTATTGTAGATAATCCTTTTAACAATTTTTGATAAGGCACATAGTATCGATCGATATTGGTCTATAATTTTCAGAATCATGCGGATCGCCCTTTTTAAAGATAGTCAACACAGATGCTATCTTTAATATGGACGAAAGGTTCCATTCTGAAATCATAAGTTGATTAAATATGCTAGATGAATTGCTATGGCCAGGCAGGACTATTGCCTTTTTACCCTAGTCATCGCTATAGACCTGGACTGGCCTCGTGCAGGGCGGGTTAGCTTACTTTACGAACGGCCCCACTCATAAATGTGAGCGGTGCCGAAGATTTCGGCCAACCTCCCTGGGTCCTGGCTGATGAACCCTGCTGGCTAGGGCTTCTTCTGGCGCTCTTCTGTCTTCGTCTTCTTTCTTCGTCAGCTTGTCACCCCCCGGGGGTAGTCATATGTCTGTCAGGGACTGTGTGGATATTCTGTGACTTGGGATTGACTGCCAGTACACAAAGTGTCAATTGACACATTGTCATCTGGATCATCGGACAAGGTGAGGATGAAATGTATAGCTCTAGGAGGTGAAGGCCTAAGTGCTTTCTTAGCACTTTCGTCCTTCACGGAGCCAGGGGGACAACGGGCACTGGTCGGTTTACTGACCGGCGCCCGCAAGGTTTGTGGGAGGGTGGTTGGTCGTGTCATGTCTTTTCCGTGAGTTTGGTCCATCTGTAAGGAAAGGATTAGTTATACTTACCCGTTATCCAGTAACTGTACCTTCGGCCTCTTGTGCCTCGGTGCGTCGGCCGTATCATAGGAGGTGGCTTCCTTGCTCACAGCTGAGAGTAGGCTGATGGGCCTGTAAGAGGAGGCAAAGATTAGTTCCTTACCTGGCTTCGTGATGCCTATGACGTCGGCCTTCTTCCACCTGTCCGGAAGGTATCTGAGCCTCAAGATCCCGTTGATGATATTCACCAGGGCTGCCACCTCTTTCCTGGGTAGCTTCTTGAGGGCGATGTTTCCGATCTTGTCACATATAGGAGCTTTCCTCGGCTTTAAGCTCCTTAGAATCTCCTTGACCTCCGCTGGAGTGGTCGGACGGATGTGATCATCGTCTGGCAGGCGGAGCATCCGACGCACTCTACATTCCACGTCATCAACCCAGTCCTCGTCCTCATCATCGAGTTGGTTTTCCCTACACTGCAGTTCCAAGCTGTCCGCGAATGCTTCGGCTTTTTCCTGGCGAGTGTAGACAATTCCATTCTCTCCGTGGATTGGGGACATCGGTTACGGCCTGTTCCGCAGAGCACGCTGGGTGTTCCAGATGCTCCTGTCCTGTGGGTCCAGCGACTCCGGGTGACGCTGCCATCCTTTTTGACGGTGTTCCTGAAGGGCAGCTTTGACTCTCCTATTCAACGTGTTATACGCGTGCCTGTCCTCAGGGAGTCTTAGTCCTTTGGGCCCTTTTCTTCGTCCTTCGTCTGTCCCGAATCAGCTGTCTAAGGTCCTCCGTGAGGTTTGCCATTGGCGCTGGTGCCCTTCCGGTCTCCGTCTCTGTGGTGCTTTCCTCCATCGCTTCCTGGATCTGGTTTTCCAGGGAGGTGATGGCCGGCTCCACATCTTCCTCGGATTCAATCCTGGGAATATGTGCAATGTTCCTTTGCAGTGCTGCACGGAACAATTCCCAGTCTGTCCTCCTTTTGACAAAGATCCCAGTGTCCACATCATCCTTCTCTCCTAGGTCCAAGAAGGTCGGATTATGCTCGGTGGAACCTTCCGTCCTGGTAGAGATTTCCGCATTGAGGGTCATCTCCTTCATTATAGCGATGTCCAGCACGTCCGGTCGGTGGATCCCATTGTCGTGCGTCGGCTCGTCCGGTCCTAGTGTCTGCATGTTGCCAGCGTGTCGTCCCAGGAATCTCAGCAGATCTCGTCCTAGAGTGTTGGTGACTCTGCTGTTCCATTCCTGTGACTTGGCGTTCAGGTCCCCTATGGCAAGCACCTGAGTCTGGTCCTGGAATATTGCATCCAGGTCCGTGTCCAGGATCCGGCATCGGGGCGGCTGATAACAGGATACCATTTCGTGCCGTTGACACTACTACGGCGGTGGCTTCCAGGTTTTCCATGTCTGGCAGCACGATTGGATAGTGGTCGATCGACTTCTTTACCAGCAGGGCTACTCCTCTCATCGGCCTTGGTCCAGCGTAGTCATTTCTGTAGACATGGTAGCCAGGGAAGTTGGCTGGCTTCAGCGGCGTCATCTTCGTTTCCTGTAGTGCCAACACGTCTATGTCATACCGGGCTAGGGAGTTCCTCCACTTCAAGTTTTCTTCCTTGTAGCCCGTTAACGTTCCATGAGGCGATCTGCAGGAATTTCGGCTTCACCTGAAAAGACATTACAGATTAGTAAAGCCTGGCATCTGTGCAAAAAAATGCGCTCATTGCTGAGCACATTTGCTGCATCTCTTTGAGCACCGCGGTGAGATTTTGGGCCTCCATGGGTGCTCGTTGTTGCTGGCAGGACCGGCGCTCGGCCCTGCGTTACCTTGAGCTACCCTTGCGTAGCTCAGCCCGCTGGTGGCGGGTCTTTTGGCCTCCTTCGGTGGCTGTTGGGTCCTTGGAGCTTGCTTCTGGGGGCCCGCGGGCTTCTTGGGATATTTGAGGCATCCTTTATAGCTGGTCGGGTGTGCTCTCTGGCAGTTTGCGCACCTCGCTGGGACGTCCTGCTTCTTTTTGCAGTCCGCTGTCCGATGGGCCTCGCCGCACTTCACGCATTTGGCCTGTGCGGTGCACCTACCCTGTACGTGGCCGAAGCGCTGGCATCGGTGGCACTGGGTGACGCTCTGTTGCGCCCTTTGTCTCTCTGTGCGGACCACTTGGTAGCAGCACCTCGTTACATCCAGGATCTTCTCCTGGTCCAGTGGCACTTGGACCAGTACCAGTGAGATCTCCATCTTGGTCCTCCTCGACGTCATCCGCTGGACAGAGATTGGCGAGAAGCCCTGGTCTTCCAGGTCTTTCTTGATCTCTTCACCATTTACGCCACTAGGGATGCCGCGTATCACTACCCTCAGGAGCCTCTCTTCAGGGAGCGCGTAGGTGTGGTACTCCTTTTTCTTCTGTGTGAAGATTTTTGTCATCTTCCTATAATCCTCACTCGTTGATGGGTCGATGGAGATGCCTTCACCAACGACGCGGGCCTTCTTGAAGTTGACGTTTGCCTCGCGCAAATGTCTGCTTACCACCGTCCACGTTTCCTTTTTCCTAAGGACGACTGGCGGTATCTTGGGCGTCTTGGCTGGTTCCATTGGGGCCGGTCCTGGATTCTGATCCTCCTGCTGGCTCGTACTCTCTTCTGGGGCCCCGGTGCCTTCAGGAGTCCGGGCCTCCTGGGTCCTGACCTGTTTGGGCTCTTCTTCTTCACTATCGGAGTTTGCCTTCCTCCTTTTCTTATTAGCGGGCTTCGTGGGTCTGACTAGGGCCCCCTGGATGGCTTTCAGGAGCTCCTCGTGCTGCCTGTCCATCCTTGATTGCATTTTAGCCATCCTTAGGCTCATTTATTCTATTTGAGCCCTCAGTGCCTTGTTTTCAGCCCTTAGGCGCAGCTTCTCTTGGTCCACAATCTCCAAATCCATGTTGCATGGGGTGGAAGCCCTGGAGCTACCACTCTGCGAGTCCTCGTTCACTTCTCTATGGTTTGCCATACGCTCCTCCTGGGTATGCGTAGCCTTATCTGAAAAAGAAAGCTGCAAAATAGAAGTTATGGTTAGTACACACAGAATATGACAAAAATATGTGTCTCCAGGAGGGAGACTTTATTTATCTTCTTATATTAGCGTCTTGAAAAAGGCAACTAATATTTCAAGCTCGACCGCGTCAACCGTTGCTTAACTTTCGTTAGCTCCGACTGCGCCGACCGTTGCTTAACTTCGGATATCCCTTCGGGTAGATCACAGGATACCTCTTTCGAGTTGGTTCGCTATTTATGTACAGGGGCAAGTGATGAACGGAAATTCCCTACTTTAGTGCGGTGGTTTATTGCTACCTGGCAAATCTCGTGTTTCTCCAAGTTCAGCTTAGATTCTCAATATTAGTAAATCCCTCTTATAAACTTAAATAACTGTTTATTATCGTATTTCTGGAAGGTACGTTTATTGTAAGATACCAGTTATAAAATATCTATTAACGTGCTGCAGGAAAGGAGGTTTATTGCTAAATCCCGATTATAAAAATAAGCTTTTATTTATTATCGCGTTTCGGGAAGTACGTAACACTCTTTTGTAGTTCACCATTTTGAAATTTGCACAGTGAAAAATTAATATAAAGTAAAATTTTAAAATGGTGTAACTTTATAAAAAAGCAATATTTTTTTATGGAATTAGAAATCTGTTAATACATTGTCCACCTGATGGCCGACGTTAAAAGTGATTTAAAAAAAATATCTTTACATTTGTGTAAATAAATATATTTGCCGATCGTGCTGCTATGGGTTCAAAACTATTTTAATTCTATTTTTGTTTATTAGGTGCAGGAGGTCCTGATTTACTTGGAAATGTGTATACACCTAGAGGAAATATACAAGTACATTCACCATATTTGGAAGTTTCTGCTTTTAATCCAAGATCAAAGTTGTCAACCACTGCGGGAAAAATTGAAAAAAAATGTAAGTATAGTAGTTATATTTATTTAGAGGTAAGTTGAAAATGTTTCTGAGAATTATTTTCTTATGTAAATGCTTATATGTTATATATAAAGCATATGGCCTATGACTTGTGAACATACAAAAACTGAAGTCATATTCTTTTGTAAAATGACCTGCCGAATTCTATTATGGAGGTCGCGATTCGATTCGGAATTGTGAAATCGGAAAAAATCGCACTTTTCCATTTTCGTAATGAAATTTTTCAGAAATACCGTGTTTTACATTTGTCATCCCATAACTTTGTTTCTAACAATTGACTCGGATTGAAAATTTGGACACATATATTCTAAAAGATGTTGAATCGATTGCCATACATAAAATTGTACTAAAGATAAAATATCTGGTGTTAACAAATATTTTCTGTCGAGATCACATGGATTTTTCAGTAACGGCATTGAAAAAGTGTGGAAGGAAATTTTTCTATTGGGAGCGTTATTTTATAAAATGCATGGTAAGTGAGAAAAATGAAATCATACATTCGGCGAACTGGCGCGTCCTCAACCATATCAGACAACAGAAGTTTTCAGTTCAGTTTTCTTATAGACTAGAAGCCCATGGCAATTTTCATAAATCATCACAAAGTGCATAATTCTCATATTAAATTGTTTCTTGTATTACCAGGATCTCGAGAAAAATATATATTTTTTTACTTGTCACCTTGGACTGTATATTGCGTCATATAAAAAAAATGAGGCAAATAAATAGTAGGAAAATGTCAGGCATCATAATATTTATTATATTTTAATATTTTATTAATGAAATCAATTTTGCCTGACATCGTCTGTCATTTATCTGTTTGGAACAATTAAAAATTTTTAAAATATAAGACCCAACTAATAGCAAAATGAATGAAATTTTTTTTTAAATGATACATCAGGAACTCAAGTCTCCTGATGACTGAAAAAAATACTACCTGACGCTTTAATCAGTCATAAAAAAGTTAAGAAAGAAAAACCGTTACAATGTATTTTCGTGTAACATAATTGCGTGTAGGATTCTTAAGTGTCGCCTTAGTTGGCGTTGGTAATCATAGCGTCTGGTGCGCATATCTTTCCCTCCCCTCTCTCATTTACGAATACGACTATAGGCGCAGCGGTCATTTCTATATTGAAACTTCGTATGGTAGTTACGTAACAACTCTTTGGAGTAATATATACATACTTACTTTATTATTTTAATTAAAAATGACTGGCATAGTGAAATCATGTGTATTTTGTGACGATTAGACAGTGAATAGTTTAAAGCCTTTCAATGAAAGCATTTTTAAAGAGTACACTAACGTTTTAAAACAGAATAGAAACATTTTTTAAACTTAGTGAAATCGTTTTATCGCATAAGCAACACAGAGCATTTAACATTAATGTCAAAAACTATGATGCTTGCAATCTTTCACCGTGGAAAACAGAGTTGAATGAATATCTTCTCAAGACTCTATAGGTACATCATAAGTATTTGGAGAAACATTTGCAACGAAAATCCAACCACCCTCAAGCCATCAGATTTTGGCTGGCTAAAGTAAGGTGGTTGATTGATAGTTATGTGGCTTACTACACACATTATTATCTACTTATGACAGGCCAAGTTAATGAGGCCTGATGTTCCACAGCCTGTAAAGAATTTTTTCTATCAATTATATCATTTATCTGCCCAGTCTATCTATCAGCAGTTTTATAAAGTTCTCTGCTTTGTCATAGTGTAACGAGGTGTTCCATTATTTTTATATATAGGCATTAATTATTCATCAATTTGCATGAAACTTCTCGATCTGTGAGTATTTAATATTCCAAAGCCATAATAATGTTTTATAAATGGCAGATGTTTCCTTTAATTTTACTATTTCGATAATTACTATATAGCCTGCTGATGATGCTGATAATTTTAAGTATAAATACAAAAACATATGGAGGGGCTTATTTCTTTGCTAGCACACTTCCTAAATATCCATTTTATTTTAATTTGTTACATGACGAGTTTTGTAAGTATTTTGTTTATACAAAATAGTAATTTAATTTTTGCGAATATTTTTGCGAATATTTACGCGAATAATATTTGATCATTCATCGGATTATCTTATGTAATACAGGGTCGCGGGTGAAATAAATTTTAAACTTGTCAAGTAGGTTCTCAGGTGATATATGTCTTCGATCCTCTAATGACCGGTCTAACGGGTCCGGGGATTATATGGCGGGCGTGGTGTGGCCGCAGTCTGAGCCACGTCGCATCGGCGGGGCTCAGGTTCGGCCATACCTACTTAGATAAAAATAAATTCTCAAAATATAAAACAATCTAAGATGGCGAAATATTAGAAAAAGTAAATAACCTAAATTAAAATAAATTCTCAACAAAGAAAAAAACAAAACAATCTACTACCGAAGGACAAGTGGATTATTTTATTAAAATTATTATTGATACGTTTGATCACCTTGGTTGAATATATATGGGAAAAAATACAGATTTAAAATAGCTATAGGAAAATGTTGTTTAAACCTTATTTTCTTCTCGTGAATGTATCTAGCTTTCTTTTTTCATTTTATTGTGAACTTCTTTTTTTACATGTGCCTTTGCTCAAGTATGTTCGAGTAAACGATTATTCTGAGTTTTTACATAGTTATTTAAAAGTGTGTTAACAAATACTGTACAAAGCGTACGTAACAAATAGTTGCTGTCCTTTCCACATATACAAGTAGTCAAAAAATCTAAATAAAATTATCAGAATACTTCTCACAGTAATTCACCAAGAGAATAGCTACAATAAATGTAATAATCTCATCTCACCTTCAACAAAATATAAACAACACACAACAGAAAGTTGTGATGGGGGTCCAGTCTTCTCTTGGAATATCTCGGAGCCATGTTTCTTTAATGCTTCAGCCCTGGGGAATTTAAACGTAGCTTGCGTTCCGTTTGGTTTTCACTTCAAAGTCATAATTTGATTTACAGCCTGGTACGGATCAATTTTTAGGCATATTGCAAACTTAATGTAACCTCAAAAGCAGAGTTAAAAAGAACACAGAAAACAAACACCCTCACACTGTACACGCACCGAAAATTATTATAAAACAATAAATACTTGATATTAATTCACAAAAACAATACTTCAAAACTATTATAACATATAAAAAACAATGAAATATTACATGAAATCTCCCGGAAAACTACCGAAATAACGGTGTTTCTTAACACTTCAACGCAGACTACTCAGACTGCAGCCTGAGCCTACGACAGTGTTGCCATGTCTCCTTATTTTGCGGCTATTTCTCAGTATTTTATTCTGCGTGGTCTGGAGTCTCTTGAACTAATGTTACTTCTGACTGCGCAGGCATATATTAACGTAGGCATAAATATAGTTTTATACAACAAAAGCTTGTTATTTATGTTTTCTTAAAAATGTTTTCTTAACCGCCTCTCATGTCACCAAAGTAGCTCCCAGAAAATCCTAGGATTTTGTGTTGAGTAAAGAGAGACGAGGCCCTACAGTTTATTGTTGAGTGCGAACCACATCTAGGGCATCGACAGTTCTCTCCCATCTTAATCCGAAACAAATTACAAATAAAATTTTTGCTCCGGGATGGATACGAACCATTGATATTCGGTACTGAGTAAATAGCTATAAGCGCTTTACCCACTCAGCTACCATGCCCATATGGATAAATGGATAAATTACTCCGCTCATTAATTAGGGAATAGAGCCGACTCATTGTTGCATAATATGTTTTATTTACCGTGTTGTTTATGTGCTGTTTGAAAAACGGTCTTTTATCTTGGGTTACCCCTAGATTTTTCTATAATGTCTTTGTTATTTATTTTTAGCTTGTTGAACGTTTTGATATCTGTAAATTTCTTCGTAAATGTCACAGTCTCTATCTTTTCCTCGTTCATCTTTATTTTCCATTTGTTACAAAAGTCTCCGAGTAAGTAGTGTGATACCGTATTTTTTGTGTCTGGGTTTGTGCGTAAAATGATTGTTCATATATTAAGGTGTTGTCAGCGTGTCGTAGGGTAGTTGGGAATGTCTGCTATATACAGACTGAACAAAACGGGCTACAGTATAGTGCCATGCGGCACCCCCATTTGTATTTGAACGACGATACCGAGTCGTTAACTTTTACTGCAAATTTCCTATCTGTGATGTAATTCTTGATTAAACTGACTATCTGTAGAGGGAATTTATGAGTCATTTTTAGCTTATACAGGAGAGCTTGATGTTAAACTGTGTCAAAAACTTTCTCTATGTCAAGGGCTAATTAACTGTTTTTTATTGAATCCAGTGATTATGTCCTGCACCACCCTGCATAGTGCCAAGGCCGTGCTATGGCCACTTCTAAAACCAAACTGTTGCTTTGGTATCAGTTTCTTTTTGTTAATAAATTTGTTTAATCTAATTAATATTATTTTTTCTGTTATTTTTTGCCATAGTATTTAATAAAGATATCGGGGGATAACTATTCGGGTCTAGCGCGTTCCTGTTTGGTTTTAGAAATGACACTCCCGAACGACAGAAAAACAGAAATTTATCGATAAAGTGAATCTTATTTAATTTTAGAATGTTAATACGTAAACTAGTTTTATCGGAAAACAAACAAAACACAAAGAAGTTAATATTTTTACACAAGCCAAATTTGGGAGTGACGTCACGCTATATTTTTCCTTATAACTCGTGAACGGCTAGAGATATCTAATGGTTCCTTATTAAGGGCTACTCAGTGGTAGGCGTTTCCACGCCCATGCCTAATGCCCTTCAGGTTCCTAAATTTTTGTTAATAGATAGAATGACCAATTCACTGCTTAAACCAAATACTTCAGTTCTACCTTATACAAAACACAAAGCGTTGAGTACATTTGTCGACTTAGATATGACCACAGGTAATACAACCCCCTATATCCCTGAAGGTACTTCAAGAACCTTGTACGTGAGAGGGTGACATATTTAGAAACAATGGGCACACACCATGTATGCTAGGATTAATTTATGGTTTAGAAAAAATCCTAGCTCCTCGACCGGGGATCGAATCCGGTACTCCAGGATGAGAGGCAAATGTCCTTACCACTCGAACATGAAAGTAATTTGCCAATGTCCATGTTGACTGTAACGTGTTTGGTTGCGTTTTGTGGGTTGTTTTAAGATGTTCAGCTAGGACATTGGCTTAGGTAGGTACTGATTTGAACGGACTTCGTAGTAGTTGTGTCATTCTCCAGAGGTAATCATTCCTCGTGGAGAGCAACTGTATCTTGTCTACCCATGTTTTGTTATAGTGTTCTGTCAGTCTGTCTTGTACTGTTTTTTGTACGTCATTTAATCGTTCTATATTGATAAGGCATCGGTGTTTTTACCACTTTTTCCTGATAGTGTTCTCATATTTTATTAGTTTCTCTATATCCTCAGGAAGTTTTGCCTCGTTGGGTTTTTGTACTATTTTTTTTGTATATTTTGGTCTCTTGCTTTTTACAGCACCGTAGTTAGTTTGTCCACCTTAGCCTCTATCTCCAGTCTGCCCGATATGTTGTTATTTATGATATAAGAGTGACTTATTTAAGATTGAAAATCTAGTAGAAATGGCTGTAATTACTATGGACCTAAATTTTTTTAACAAATTTCTTCATAGTGTTAGATCACTGCCAATTAATACTTTTAAGAAAAGTATAAAAATGTTCTTAATGAATTAGGCTTTTTACACTAATATGTTATTTTTAATATGTATTTCATAAGAGGTATTCATTGTACATATATTGTTTGTAGTTGTATCTTGTTGATAACACCAATAAAATCGAAAAATAGAACTGCGCTCTTGTCTGCCCATTTTACTTGACGGGTAAGTGCAAATGGACTTATCTGGCGTGTTTTGTACAAGTACGTATGCGTTTACACGGGGCATGTAATTTTGGACAGTCAACTTGCCTACTTGCCTGTCTCCTTTACTTGACTTCACTTCACCCGCCACTGAAGTACGGGTAGTACTGTTAGGAGGGTAGTGCGTTGTATTATCTGATATTAAAGCTACGATGTTCTTTCCAAGTGCATGTCGCGCAGGACAACACCATTTTGAATCGATCCATTGTTTTTGCAGGACTTATGTTTGTCATTATAAGGTCTCCTGCTACTACTACCTTGTTCTCTGTAAACAAAACATTTAAATCATTTACATGCAATGTATTTATTGGTCAATTTATATACGTCAACGACTATGGTATCGTCTTTCAATTTAATTATGACTTTTTCTATATTGATATTATAACTAGGTGTGAGGAATATTCTTTTTAATTAGAATAGCCACACCGCCCCTATTTATTTGCTTATCCTTTCTGTACACGCAGTAGTTCCCTATTTTAAATTTATTTTTATCTTTAAGTTTAGTCTCTGATAAGAGCTATATCTATTTTATCTTTTAGAAAATGTTTTAGTTCTGTAATTTTGTTGGCTAATCCATTGCAAATCCAACTGCAGATATAAAATTTTAATTTTATATTACGGTAATATATTAATAGTAAATTCTTGTATGACTATAATCTCTATTGGCTCTGCAATGGAGGCCAACATTATATTTAATTCGCCGATAGTCTTTATAGTTTCTTTAATATTTATTAACGACCCAGTAAACACATAGGCCTTTGTTGGGCCAGCATTTCCAGTAAAGGACAATAGTTTAGTGTTTACTGAGGAGTTTAATTTATTAATTTCAGTAATCAATGTGTTAAAATCTGTGGACGTAACAGCTGTTTTTTCTGGCTTGTGCACTTCGGATTTGAGAGCTGTCCTACGCTGCTTGCGTTTATATCATCATTGCGGATTAGACGCAAATCACATAAGTCCGAAAATGTGACTTTACAGGACACCAAAAACAATTTTAAAAATATAATTGTTTAAACTTAATCCTTTAATTTAGCACAATTTCAACCATTTATAATGTTTGTAAATGTTTTAATAACACACAACTGTTATGACTTCCTTACTTCAGCGCCGTTTCATAGATGATTGAACGGAGTTTTGTGAATTGCGTGTTGGCGTCAGCACTTCTGGACTTATGTGAAAAGTTTTCTTCGTTTTAATATATCCTGGAATGTTTTTGGAGTTACATGAAATTACTGCAAGAAAACTTTATATTTCTACTAGCAGATGGTGCAAAAATATTAATTTAACCAAAAGTGGACGTATGTGATTTGCGAATTAGGCTGACGATATACCACTGTATTACTGATTTAATTATGTTTTGGCTTGACATATTATCAGATAGAGTCCCCGACGGTCGCCTCTCAGCCTATTATTCCCAGCCAACCAGCTTGAATTAGTTATATCACAGACTCAGATATTTTAGAGAAACTTGTTGTATCACACTGTTCTATTCTCTTTATATAGTTGCATCATTAGTATTCATAAATTTACCACAAAATTATAAGATGCCAACATTATGTAACAGTCATATATGATCATCACCATTACATATTAATACCATCAAAATGGTTTGTAAATATTTCGTAATCACATTGCGTACTTAGGGCATTAATTATTGATGTAATGAATACATAAAACGGTTTTAAGTTTGTTACAAAACATGTTCCTTACAAGTTGAAAATCTGCGTAGAAATGTATTAATTATAGAGCAATTATGATATATCTTACAGAGAACAATATTCTATTTTATACCGAGTGTAACAAGATCATGGTACATCCCTGTTTTCTCCTTTAGTTTTGAAGATAATTTATTGAAATTTGGGATATCTTATATACATAATAAGCAGCACCTTTTGACATACGAGTGATTTCTTTTTCGGTGAAACCGGAAGTGACACTAACTTTCGATTTTTAAATGGAACACCCTATATATTATTGCATTTCTGAATTCTGCATAATTTTCTGAATCCAACGAACCAAATAAGTGATATTTCAAACGTCAATATTTTTTATAATATAATTTTTAGTTTTTCATTTAAGTGTGCCATGATGGTTCCGATTTATTCTAAATGACCTGTGTAATGCTAGAAAAATCGAAATCCCGTCAAAAATACTAAATTACGTGATTTATGAGCAACTAAAGTTCATCAAGATGGTTTTTGGGGAAAAACTCAATTTTTTCAAATGGAACCATATTGGTACCGTGGTACCATTTATTAGTACTATTAATAAGGGAGTTTATTCATGTCGTATTAAAATGTGCGATAAGTACAAACAAAATTACAGCTAAAAGAAAATAAAAAAATACAATTTTGTTCTAATTGACTTGTTATATATAAGGTGGCTTTGGAATACAAAAATGAACACAAAATATTACAACAGTTGTTCAAAATGATGTCCATTAACGTCAATGCACTTCTGAACTCGCATAGCTGTTTTTCGTAGAACGTTCGCCAATTGTTGGGCCGTTATGCTATTAATTGCGCGTCTTACTCGTAATTCCAGGTCTTCACGGGTTGTAACGGTGGTTGCGTAGACAACATTTTTTAAATGACCACAAACAAAGAAATCAAGGGGTGTTAAATCAGGTGACCTTGGAGGCCACCTCACAGGACCATTCGGCGAAATTACGTTTTCTCCGAATCTCCGTTGAAGGTAATCAATTACTATCCTTGAATTATGGGGAGGAGCGCCATCTTGTTGGAAATACATTCTCTGTCGTAAATGGAAAGGTAATTCAGCTAAACTGTCCTCAATGTCATTTTGCAGAAATTCCAAGTATCTGGCACAAGTCAGGGTCCTTCGAATATTATTGGACCAATGATTCTACTACCGATTATTCCAAGCCAAACATTGAAACCGTTCGTAATCATGTTCGTACAAGTGCTGGTGCAATTGGTATTTAAAAGATTTATAGCGGTATTTGTGCAAAATTCGGCGTACTGTTTGGTGACTGATTTCCAATTCAAACACAATTTGCCTTAAAGAAACAGTCTTATCAACTTCTACTCGAGCCAAAACATTAATTTTCGTTCCTTCGTCAAGAATGAAATTTTCTTCGGGATCATTGTTGGGCTCACTTCGGAACTGATTTTCAAGACGATTAAAATAATTTCTCGCTGACCACTGTCTGTCAGGATATCGTTCGGCATAAAGGTGTCTAGCCACCACGGCATTTTTTTCTACATTCCCCATAAATAATTAACATATCCACTTTTTCATCTCTTGTATAAATTTGCGGCATTTTGAACACAATTAACAAAAATTTTAAACAATTTTTAAAGACACCGGTAAATATTTAGCTTGTCAAACATCTGTTATGTTTGACAAACTAAATATTTCATTGTTTTCAAAGCCACCTTAGTTAGTTACTTCTTAACATTTAATTAGAACAAAATTGTATTTTCTTATTTTCTTTTAGTTGAAATTTTGTTTGTATTTATCGCACATTTTAATACGACATATGAATAAATTCCTTATTATTAGTACTAATAAATGGTACCACCGTACCAATATGGTTCCATTTGAAAAAATTGAGTTTGGCCTCAAAACCCATTTTGATGACCTTTATTTGTTCATAAATCACGTAAGTAATTTAGTATTTTTGACGGGATTTCGATTTTTCTAGCATTACACGGGTCATTTAAAATAAATCGGAACCGTCATGGCACCCTTAATGGAAAACTAAAAATTATGTTATGAAAAAAATATTGACGTTTGAAATGTCACTTATTTGATATCGTTGGATTCAGAAAATTACGCAGAATTCAAAAATGCAATAATATACAGGGTGTTCCATTTAAAAATCAAAAGTGAGTGTTAGTTCTAGCGAAACAGAAAGTGAAAGAAATCACTTGTGTGTCAAAAAGTTACTGGCGGTTCTTCTATAGGGTCATTTGGTCAATGGTCTCCCACATACAAATAAAAAAATAGAGCTATTCATTTTCTGAAGTTTAAAAATATATTATATATATATATATATATATATATATATATATATATATATATATATATATATATATATATATATATATATATATATATATTTTTAGATATTCTTAAAAATATGTATATTATATATTTTTAAACTTCAGAAAATGAATAGCTCTATTTTTTTATTTGTATGTGGGAGGTCATTGACCAAATGACCCTATAGAAGAACCGCCAGTGCAAAAAGTGCCGTTTATTATGTATATAGGATATCCCAAATTTTAATCAATTATCTTCAAAACTAAAGGAGAAAAAGGGTGTGTTGTACCATGATCTTGTTACACCCGGTATACGTATGTAACATTTCTTTGTTATCACAATATACATAATTGTTATTACGATTAGGCACGTGTAACATACCTACTTAAAGATATTTTCTGTATTTTCTTATATTACACCTAACGTCAGTTTAGTACGATTTTTTCATAATTTTAACCCCCAATAAATTTTCTCTTCCGTAAATATGACAACTTATCATTTTTACATTTACCTATTAACATTATGATCATGATCTGTGGTCCTTTTAAAAATAAATCAACTGAAATCAGAATGGGGATGGGGAGTAATAAAAAGGAATTGGCAGCACTGCGATATGTCATATCGTCGGTGAAATCAGAAAAGTGTGTAACTTGTAGTTTTTATTCGTATTGAAAGCACCACAATTGCAATAGTATTACTTTATTAACAATTAGGAAGAAAAAGAACATTAAAAAATGCGTCACCATTACAGCATGTTTCATTTCACACTTGCTTCAACTGTCAAAAACTAAAAAAACATGTTTACGTCTTAAATTATACAACCAACAAAACACGGTTGTGTCACAGAAAACGCCTATCTAACATTATTAACAAAACGAGTTTAAATTAAATGTCAAAAAGTATAAGATACAAATCAACACACCCCCCATTTTGACATAATTTAAAAATAAACTAAAACTTAAAATCACTGCATATTTTTGTTTTATTTCTAGTCCAATTTTCCCAAGCTAACTCTCTGTTTACATTTGTCCAGAACTGCTTTTGTCACAGCTTTTGTTAGAAAGTCCGCTGCATTGTCCTTAGTTTCGACGTATCTCAAATTTATTTTATGTCTGTCAATTTCATCTCTTATGAAGAAATATTTTCTCTGTATGTGTTTAGTTGTTGAATGATACGTATTGCTTGATAATTTTATTGCTGCTTGATTGCCCGCGTATATTGTTAAGTCACCAAGCTTTTCTTCTTCTTTAAGGTCAATAAAAACTTTTTTCATCCATATCAGCTCCTTAATTGTCTCCGTCAGTGCCATAAATTCGCTTTTGCATGTGCTTAGTGCGACAACTTCTTGTTTTTTACATTGCCAGCTAATCGCTCCTCCTGCTAGATTACATATGCAGCCGGAAAATCCTTTTCCATCTAAATTATTGTTCCAACTAGCATCACTATATAATTCTAACATTTTTGCATTCTTTTTTGTAGGTTATACCTTCAGTCATGGTCCTTTTTAAATAACGTAATACATGTTTCGCCTGAATCCAGTTTTCTTTTGTATACTTATTATTAAACGGGCTTAAATAAGTTGTAACATAAGCAACGTCAGATCTGGTTCCCTGTGAGAGATAAATTAAGCTCCGTATTACTTCTTGATATGGGATATTCTCCGTTATTACTTCTTTAACATTTTCTGTCACTTTCTTACTCTCTGGTTGCATCGGAATACTTGACTCCTTGCAGTCAACAATGTTGAATCGTTGTAAAATCCTTTTTTATGTACTTTTCTTTGTCTCAAATATAAAATTCCTTCGTTCTTATTACGAATTATTTCCCAGCCGAGTAAATATTTGGCTTCTCCCATAAATTTTATATCAAACTTTTCTTTGAGTCTGTTCATTTTCTCTAATGCAATTTCTGTTGAGTTCGTAGCCCACAAAATATCATCTGCGTACAGGCATATAATCATATAAATGTAATTTTTATCATAAAAAAACACACATGGTGTAGAGTCTATCATTTTAAATTCTAGCTGCTCTAGTTCTCTCTTAATAGTTTCATACCAAATCCTAGCACTTTGTTTTAAACCGTAAAGTCCCTTTTTAAGTTTGCAGACTTTCTTATTTTTGTTTTCTTTTAGTCCTGAGGGTATTTCCATATATATTTCTTCTTGCAATGTACCATTTAAATAGGCTGTAGTCTATGGCAAAAACCATTCTTAATGTAGTTAACCTTATCACAGGTGCAAAAACTTCATCGTAACTCTCTCCTTTCACTTGATTAAAACCTCTAGCCACTAATCTTGCTTTAAATTTATTAATCGCACCATCCGCATTTTCCTTTATTTTAAAAACCCATTTCGAATCTATAATTTGTTTATTTCCCGGTTTGTTTACTATGTCCCAAGTTTTATTTAAGTGATGTGACGTTAACTCTTCGTCTACTGCTTTCTTCCATTCATTTTTATTACTTGAACGCATTGCTTCTTGGTAATCTTTCGGTATATAGATGTTATTGGTCACTAGATTAATTTTATTTCTATCACGGGATTGTATTTTTTTCAGATCGCCTCAAAGTTTCAATTTCTAGGTTAGGTGTTATTTGTTGATAATCAGGGTCGTCTCCAGTCGTGTTTTTTGCTCCGTCGCGGTCGTTTAATTCAGATTCGTTCGAGTCAAAACTAACCTCACTTTCTTCATCAATTTGATCAACTTCTCGTAAGTTTTCTTGTAAGTATTCTTCTCTTTCGACAATTTCATTTTCGTTTATTTGCTCTTCATCATTTTGTTCGTCTGTTTCACTTTGTACTTCCACTGACTCACTTTCATCAGGACTATATTTTATTTCAATATATTTATAATTTTCATTTTTATTTTTTAATATTTCACTTCCCTTTTTTGTCTTCTATAATTTGTGCATCTCGTACCGTGATAATAGCATCTCTTTCTTTACAAAATACTCTAAAATGCTTTGTTAGATGATTGTAGCCAACAAATATAGCTTCATTTGAAACAGGGTCTAATTTTCTTCTGTATTGTTTATTCACTAGGTAATAGGTTAAGCTTCCAAAAATTTTAAGATGTTTAACATCAGGTTTCTTGCCTGTAAACTTCTCGTCCGGGGTCATGTCAATTTTCTCTGTATATGTTCTGTTTTTAAGGTAAACAGCATAATATGCGGCCTCTGCCCAAAATTTAATAGGTAACTTTGCATCGTTTAACATACATCTCACCATCTGGATAATCGTTCGGTTATTGCGCTCCGCTATACCATTTTATTGTGGCGTGTATGGTGCAGTTTTTCCGTGAATTATTCCATGTTTCTGTAAAAATTCTTTAAATGCTTGGTTCGTAAATTCGTCACCGTTATCACTTCTAATTCGTTTTATTTTCTTATTTGTTTGATTTTCAATTTCTGTTTTGAAAATTTTAAACTTTGAAAAAGTTTCATCTTTGGACTTTAGAAAGTATACAAATAGTTTTCTAGAATAATCGTCTACGAGTAAATACATATACTTTGATTCTGCTAATGATGGTTCTTGGATTGGCTCACACAAGTCCATATGTATCAGTTCTAGAACACTTTTTGTTTTTATTTCTCGATGACCAACAAATGACTCCTTCACTGCTTTACCGATTATACAATTTTCGCACTTTGACATATTTTTAGTTGTGAATTCCAGTCCATGTACTAATTTTTCATTGTTCATTTTGTTTAATCACTAAATTTTGGTGTCCGTATCTCCTATGCCATAGTTCTGCACTTAACTTCACTTCTTCTTGAATTGCCTGATCCTTGGATTGATCGGTAGCTCTCTCAACATCTGCTTTGTACAAGTTATTAATCTTTTTTCCTGTCATCATTAAAACTCCGTCACTTCTTTTTCTTTCACATATTCCATCTCTGATTTCCACTTTAAATCCCTTTTTCTCGAAAGCACTTCTCTGTGATTTCGGGTATAAACAAAACATTTGATATGTTAATGTACTGGTAGAAACAGTTTTTATTCATTATTTTTACTCTTATGGTTCCAACTCCTTTTACTTTAATAATGTTACCATCTGCCATCTTCACCTCAGTGTTTTCAATGTCACTTATTTGTATAAATGCAGATTTATTGTATGTCATGTGGCTTGTTGCCCCAGAGTCTAAATACCACTTTATAGAGTGCACTTTTTCTTTTTCAGCCACGTTCATTGCACTTTCATAATTTGTTACATTTCCCTTAGCAGTGTTTACTTTCTCACTATCTTTTTCTTGTCTTCTGCCCACTTTTTCATCTTTTTCTTGTGTTTTGTCTGATCTATGGTAACAGTCTCTTGCATAGTGTCCCCTTTTGTTACAGACCCAACAAGTTGCACTAGATTTTGGTTTTGGTTTCTTGTGGAACTTTCCACTTTCTTTTGATACACATGCAGCTTCCAATTTTGTCTCTACTTCTGCGAGTTTTAATTCATCTTCTTCAGCTTTTAGACCACATCGAAATTCTTCTAAAGTTAATTTTTCTAGACCGTTTTCTTTCATTTGTACTCTTATTCCCTTATAAGTAATTGGTAATCCGTTTAACAATAATCCTATGTATTCCTCATTTGTTATTGGCGAATTACACTGTTCTAACTGATCTCTTAAGTACTGTGCCCTTGCTAAGTATTTTTCTACGTTCTCAGTGTCGCTCATTTTTATTTTACTCAGTTCTAGTCTCAAATCTACTCTTCTTGATGCTACTTTTCCTTCATGTATTTGTTGTAACTTATACCATATTTCTTTGCCCTCGTCCAAATTTAATACTTGTTGTGCTTGACTTGGTTCCAATGACGATAGTATTATTGCAGCGGCTAATGCACTTTTCTCTTCAAAAGTTTTTATCTCCTGGGAATTCGTATCTGTAGGTTCTGGTTTCTCCTTTTCGATTGTGCATCATGCCTTTTTAACTTTCAACAACAATTTTATTTGATGTTTCCACAACTGGTAATTTTCATTATTTAATTTAATGACAGACGCTGATCCCGCAACATCCATTTTTAACGGTTTCTCTTTTCACTTCAATTCAATCACAGCTCACAGGATGTACCTCCTTGAAGAACTATCTACGTATACCTTCACGTATCGTTTTGATGCTTTTCCTCGTACGATTCCTTGTGCTCTTACTTTATTGCAATCGTAGGACTGGGCTCATAACCTGTAGTTTTTATTCGTATTGAAAGCACCACAATTGCAATAGTATTACTTTATTAACAATTAGGAAGAAAAAGAACATTAAAAAATGCGTCACCATTACAGCATGTTTCATTTCACACTTGCTTCAACTGTCAAAAACTAAAAAAACATGTTTACGTCTTAAATTATACAACCAACAAAACACGGTTGTGTCACAGAAAACGCCTATCTAACATTATTAACAAAACGAGTTTAAATTAAATGTCATAAAGTATAAGATACAAATCAACATAACTCCATTTTAATAAATTTTACAATTGTAGTTACATTGTGATTTAAAAAATTATAAACACGTTTTTGAAGATAAAATAAGAAACCAAATAAGCGAAATTATCTATAGTAAATACCAGACACAATTGAATAAGATTAACAATTTACCAAAAATTCAAGAAAAGCAAGCAATAAACCAATTTATTAAAAACATTAAATTTTATCCAAGATTCGTCAACCTATCCGATACAAATTTCACTAGTATTGAAGAGAACCTCTTAAATTTAGGCCCAAAGTTCACACCGCAACCACAAAACATACAAAAACAAAAAGAAATATTAGGTTTACATGCAGAACTAGCTATAACAAACAACAATAAAACCATTATGAAATCCCAAAGCTTAAACATCAAATAGCACAGAAAATATACAAGTCCACAGAAACGATTAGCCCCTCACATACAACCACAATAAAAGGTATTCAAGAAAAAATACATCACAATAAACTCATTTTAACGAAAGCAGATAAAGGCAATACTACAGTTATTCTCCAAGAAACAGAATATATCAATAAAATTGAGAAATTTCTAGATGAACATTTACAAAAATCAACCCAAGATCCTACGAACAAATTTGCAAAAGAAACGAAGTCCTTAATACAAAGTTTTGAATATTTGTCACTCCGAATTTGAAAAAAAGAAGACTTACACATATGAACTGTGAAGCCCCAAAGTTGTATGGCTTAGTTAAATTACACAAAGAAAATAAACCCATTAGACCAATGGTTTCCTACACAAATGCACCGACACGTAAGTTATCTGAATTACTTAATCACGAGTTTAAATCTATTACAAAATTTAAGCCCAAAAATACAATAACTCCTTAGACTTAACAGTAAAATTAAACAGCCTAAATATTGACCCCAACTCTATAAAATTAGTATCGTTTGATGTGTCGAATATGTTTCCTAATCCCCCCTTTCGAATGTCTTCCCTTAATTTCAAATATACTAGAAAAATGCAAAATTCTCCCAAAATTAAAAAACAAATACTGCAAACATTCAAGTTGTGTTAGATCAAAATTATTTCCAATTTAATGAGGACATCTTTATACAAAAAACAGGGCTCCCTATGAGTTCGTCACTTAGCCCCCCTTTTATCCGATATATTCACGGATAATCTTGAAAAAAACTATATTGGATTCTCTAATATCAAAAAAAACATATCTTTTGGTACAGGTACGTTGATGTCATCCTAATAGGTTTTAAAGGAACAGACAGATAATTAAAAATACTCCTCGATTTTATCAATAACACACATAATAATATATCTTTTACCTTAGAAACAGAGAACAAGTATTACAACCTTTAAGTCTAACCTCCGTATCCACCTCTGATATGTGCATAAGTTAAGCGTGCGCTACGCGCACCCTCGGCGCGTTGCAGGGCATCCTCCTCTGTCGAGGAAAAAATTTGTATATTATTGGCCGTCACGCCGTTACGTTGCGTCGGATCGAATTCGGCCATAAGACTTTTTTGCGTCTTTCGCGACGTAGAACGACGCGCCCTCCGCGATTTTGCCGAAAAGACGCGTTCCGAAATTAGCCTCCCCTCCCCGACCCCCACCCCCCCTCCGATTTTTTCCCGAAATCACCCCGCCTAACGACGGTCCCCCCACGAAAGCGCGTTCCTTAATTTGCATATTTACCATATGTCCCGCCCGTTTGAAAAAAAAACGCGAAAAAGCGATCGATTTGTTCCGCCTACAGGCCAAACGAAGCGTCGTACGCGTACCGCACCCCTATACTTTTTTGTAGGCCTGACTATTATCCTTCCTATAGGGGGGTCGCTACCCCCCCTATAGGAAGGATAATCGTCTCTACTCGGGGGATGTAGCTACCCCCTCCACGCACGCCAATGGTGGGGGATGGGTCGAGATGGAAGTTTTTTCATGTCGTGTCGCCCCCATGCCCCCCCGGGGTCAAGACGGGGCTCCGAGGCTCGGTGTAGGCTACTCTTGTTGCTCATTCGGCGGCAAGAGGGGGGAAAATTTTCCGGGGCTTATATCTCGGCGACGGGAAGAGCTATCGAGGCGATCTCGACGGCGTCGTACTCGTCTAGTCGTCCCATGCGGACATCGAGGCGACCACTTTTTCGAAAAAACTCTTATTTCAAAATTCACCCCCCACCCCCGCGAAAACGGGCGGACGAACCATCTACGTTTATAAAGGCGAAACGTGCGTAAAAGCACCCCCTTTTACGTAAAAAATTCATCGCGCCCCCCGGAGCACTTTACACTCTACTGGCGTTCCCCGTTAGCGGTATATAATAATTGCCGAAAAATATAAATATTGCTACACGATTACAGGACACAATATATTCCCTTTTAAATTGGAAATTGGTAGGCCCGAACTCCCCCTACTGGTCAATAGGTGGCAGCAGCACATTTTGAATTTCCCGAGTTATGAGCAACTGAAAGAATATGTTACTACTGAAATAAATAGATGAGCATTGGAAAAGGTGAAATTGTTAGGTCGTGTTTCGTTTTTTTTTTGTTACTGTTGTTTATTTGTTACGATCCGATTTATCTGTAGTACTTACTCCTTTTGTAGATAATCGTTCCACGGTAGCCTAGTGGAGCATTATAGACGAGTGGGTAAAGCGATTATAACTATTGCCTCGGTACTGAATGTCGATGGTTCGAATACATCCCGGAGCGAGAAATTTTTTTTTTATTTCCGTTCAAATTTGATACGAAATATACGTATTTGTTTATTGTATCAATATTCTGTTTTTATTACATACATCCGTAATTTACATTTTTCTTACATGGACCACCCGATATCATTTTATTGTTATAATAATGTTTGCGTTACTTCTATAAATCACAGGTAGCAAAAATCGAAGAACAGGAAACCCTTCTGAAATGCTTGGAAAGCATTCATTGGAACTTTTACAATGCAAAACATTTTGTACGTAGTTGCAGAAAAAATTTCAGACGCAAAATAAATAATGTATTCGTTCATAATTAAATGTATTATAGCTTATTAGCCAAGAAATAAATGACGTACATTTGTTATTTCTTTTTACTCAAATTCCTTGTAACCGAATTATCCAATAAATAGAAAACGCTGTCTATACTAAAAACAATAAGTAACTGGTTAGTGGTCTAGCGGGTAAAGCACTGGCTTTACAATCAAGGGATCGATGGTTCGATCCCCACACACTCCGTTTTTTTTTTTTCGTTAAAAACTTTATTAATAATTGCCGAAAAATATAAATATTGCTACACGATTAAAGAACACAATATATTCCGTTTTAAATTGGAAATTTCGGACGATCGAAAATTTTCGACGCATCGGCGCCCGCCACGCCGTTACGATGCGTCGGATCGAATTCGGTCATTAGACTTTTCTGCGTCGTTCGCGACGTAGAACGACACACCGTACGCAAATTTGCCGAAAGGGCGCGTTCCGAAATTGGCCCCCCTTCTGCGACCCCCACCCCCCACCATTTTTTTACTAAAACCTGTCCTCGAATAATATCCGCCCACGGGAGCGCAGTCCTTAATCTGCCGACGAAGTATTTTTTTTCGGTCGATCGAAAATTTTCGGCGCGTCGGCGGCCGCCACGCCGTTACGATGCGTCGGATCGAATTGGGTCATAAGACTTTTCTGCGCCGTTCGCGACGTAGAACGACATGCCGTACGCGAATTTGCCAAAGGGGCGTTCCGAAAATAGTCCCCCTCCCCTCCCTGCCCCACCCCCCTCTAAATTTTTCACGAAAACCTGTGGTCGAAAAATACCCGACCACGAGAGCGCGATCGTTAATCTGCCGAGAAAGTATTTTTTTCGGACGTTCGAAACTTTTCGGCGCGTCGATGGCCGCCACGCCGTTACGACGCGTCGGTCGGATCGATTTCGGTCATAAGACTTTTTTGCGTCGATCTCGACGTAGAACGACACGCCGCTCGCTAATTTGCCGAAAAGGCGGTTTCCAAAATTAGGCCCGACCCCCCTCGATTTCTTCCCGAATACCTCTCGTCGAATAATACCCGTCCACGGGAGCGCTGTCCTTAATATGCCGACGAAGTATTTTTTTCGGACGATAGAGAATTTTCGGCGCGTCGAAGGCCACCACGCCGTTACGACGCGTCAGATCGAATTCGGCTATAAGACTTTTTTGCATCTTTCGCGACGTACAACGACCCGCCGTACGCGATTTTGCCGAAACGACGCGTTCCGGAATTAGCCCCCCCCTCGCCGACCCCCCACGCCCCCTTCATTTTTTTCACGGAACCCCCCATCGAGTAATGCCCGCCCATGGGAGCGCGTTCCTTAATCTGCCGATTAAGTATTTTTTTTCGGACGATCGAAAATTTTCGGGCGTCGACGGCCGCCACGCCGTTAGGATTCGTCGGATGGAATCCGGTCATAAGACTTTTTTTGCGTCGTTCGCGACGTAGTACGACACTCCACGCGCGATTTTGCCGAAAAAGCGTTTTCCAAAATTGACCCCCCATTCCTGACCCCCACCCCCTCGATTTTTTCCCGAGAACACCCCGCCGAACGACGGCCCCCACGAAAGCGCGTTCCTTAATTTGCATATTTACCATATTTCCCATCCGTTTGAAAAAAAAAACGCGAAAAAGCGATCGATTTGTTCCGTCTACAGGCCAAACAAAGCGTCGTACGCGTACCGCACTCCTATACTTTTTTGTAGGCCTGACTATTATCCTTCCTATAGGGGGGGGTAGCGACCCCCCTCGTCTCTACTCGGGGGATGTAGCAACCCCCTCCACGCACCCCAATGGTGGGGGTGGGTCGAGATGGATGTTTTTTCATCTCGTGTCGCCCCCATGGTCACCCACGGGGTCAAAACGGGGCTCGGAGGCTCGGTGTAGGCTACTCTTGTTGCTCATTGGGCGGCAAGGGGGGGAGGAAATTTTCCGGGGTTTATATCTCGGCGACGGGAAGAGTTCTCGAAGCGATCTCGACGGCTTTGTACTCGTCTAGTCGTCCCATGCGTGCATCGAGGCGACCACTTTTTCGAAAAAACGATTATTTCAAAATTCACCCCCCACCCCCGCAAAAACGTGCGGACAAACCATCTATATTTATAAGGGCAAAATGTGCGCAAAAGCACCCCCTTTTACGTAAAAAATTCGTCGCGCTTCCACCGGAATTTTAAAGCATCCTCGTGTTCCCCATTAGCGGTATATAATATATAACGATAATAAATCAATAAACTTTCTCGACTTAACTATAAAAAAGACATAAAACATCATTTTCCTATAATATTTACCGCAAACCAACTTTTACAGACGCCACTATACCCTTTAATTCCTATAACCCTCTCTCCCACAAGTTAGCGGCATATCAATCTATGACACACCGAGCCTTCAGCTTACCTCTATCTGAGATAGATTTAAAAGAAGAATTAGACACAATAAGACTTATAGCAAATAATAACGGGTACCCTCAAAATATAATCAACAATCTAATCTACAAAAAACAAAATAAGTCCCTATTGAAAGAACTTTATCCCACTACTAACGAGAAAATAGTTCAAACATACATTTCATTACCATATTCAGGTCAACTCTCCTATTCAATTAGCAATACTTTTTCCAAATTTAATATTAAAACATCTTTTAGTTCTAACAAAAATATAGGCAGATATCTTTTCAATGCAAAACAAAAAACTGATATCTCTAAAAAATGTGGTGTATATCGGTTAGATTGTCCAGAATGTAACGTCTCATATGTAGGTCAAACAGGTAGATCGTTCGGAGTAAGATATAAAGAACATATTCACACACAAGAACAACATTCCAACTTTTATAAACACCTAACAGATTCTGGTCATACAATAACTGACGACCATCAACCTAAAATATTACATATTTGTGGGAAATGTAAAAAACTTAATTTATTAGAAGTGCTAGAAATTAATAAATTAAATAGGAATAAAAATTACAACATATTAAACGACCAAATAGATTTAAATAATTCTCCATTATTAAACTTATTCAGATAATCTGCTGCTAATAAAAATCACACCATACTATAATTTACTATCTTGAAAAAAACCCTACATTTAAAGACATAACATCTGTACAAATTTGAATTATATTATCAACCATAAAGTGACCCATCCTTCTATTCAGTTCAGTTTACATTTAAATGAAAGTAAAATCTGTGTATAATTTTAGTTTACTTGAAAATGTCCGAATAAGATGAAACTAGTTGTAAAATAACAAATAAAGTGAAAATTAGACAAGTAATAAAAAGTGTTTATAATTTTTTAAACCAAAATGGATTTTCACAAAGGAACTTCATCTTCAATCAACTTTTTAGTTATACTGTATTTGTAAAGGTATTGACAGGATATGGCTGAAATTTTTCAGGCCATTATGTATATAATATGATTCACATAATATAAGTTCAGATACAATATGATATCTGTTTTCTAGTTTTTGAGGGAGATACACACTTTTCTCTTGTAAATGTGACGAATAAATTAGTAGTTACACAATTTTCTTACGAAACCTCAGTTTGTGTACCTATAGTATATTATTACAAGTATGTACTGTATTTTAATAATATACTCTATTTAATCTAAATTTAACTCCTGGTGTTCTCATGATGGTTCTAGGGTAATATCTTTTCTGATTGTTACACCATTCATTCAATATTTAAGAAAATTTTGATTTTATTTCATGCTTTGGAGTAGATAACATTACTTACTAAATGTACACAAATCAACTAGATAAACACAAAAATATATAATAGTAATTATACCACAAGGAACAGATTAATAACCTACATAAAATTGTGCAATTTTGAATTTGTACCTAGTACTTTTATTTAGTCCTAAAAGGAATTTCATCATAAAAGGCATGATAGTCAGATCCCAAACTGTTCTTCAGAACCTGCAAATGATCATATTTTTCTTTCTTGATTTTTTTCCTTTCCTGATAAAGAGCTGGCAATGTTTTCATATCTTGAGTCGTTCGAATCACTGTGGATCGCCGTATGTCCAATTTAGCCCAAGCATTTTCCGTGTGCCTCAGTTTGTATTAAGTTACGGCATCTGGTGTATATTTAATTTGTTTAATATCATTTACTGTCAGATCAACAACTTTACGACCTGGTTTTATAGAAGAAATATATTTCACTCGAGAAAAGTATTTAAAAAACGTGTGGTAAAGATACCGAACTTTACATGGATATGGATTCTGCCGTGCATTTTCACAATGAATAATGTAATCTGCCGGAACATTTATATTTTTATTTCGAAACCGTCGTCGTTCGATGGCAAAGTGCATCGAATCCATCTCCATTTGTGTGTGGCCTTTATAGAGGTATTTTTGAATTATGGTTACCTGATGGATTATTCATGTATTCAGCAGAGCATTGGACAACATGCGTTGCGATTCTGTCCATAACAACCATCGCTCCAGAAAATAATTTTATCATATTTATCTGTCATTTTGGGTATAATTTCATCTTCAATGAAAGAAACAAACATTCGCAGTTAAAGCACCTTCTGTCTCATTCCACAGAAAGCAATAAGCTTCGTATGATCTTATATTATAGAAGTTGTAAACTGCGAACTTTGTTTTGTGGTACATAGCTCCCACTTTGTTTTTAGGAGCTAGTAACACAGACTGCATGTCCATTGTGCATTCGATATCAGATGTTTCTGCCATTTTGTCTTCATTCTTTGCTTCTCTTGCCTCTCTTTTCAATACAAGGTGGTGTTGATAGGCCTCTTCAGTAATATTTTTGGATTCACACACGACACAAGTATCACACTGATCTTTTCACGGACGAAATAACAAGTATTACAACCTTTAAGTCTAACCTCCGTATACCTTGATATGTGCATAAGTTAAGCGTGCGCTACGCGCACCCTCGGCGCGTTGCAAGGCATCCTCCTCTGTCGAGGAAAAAATTTGTATATTATTGGCCGTCACACCGTTACGTTGCGTCGGATCGAATTCGGCCATAAGACTTTCTTGCGTCTTTCGCGACGTAGAACGACGCGCCCTCCGCGATTTTGCCGAAAAGACGCGTTCCGAAATTAGCCCCCCTCCCCGTCCCACCACCCCCCCTCAAATTTTTTCACGAAAACTCCCTATCGAGTAATGCCCGCCCACGAAAGCGCGTTCCTTAATCTGCATATTTACTATTTTTTTCGGACGATCGAAAATTTCCGGCGCGCCGACGGCCGCCGCGCCGTTACCACGCGTCGAATCTAATTTGGTCGTAAGACTTTTTTGCGTCTTACGCGACGTGGAACGACACGCCGTACACGATTTTGCAGAAAAGGCGCGTTCCGAAATTAGCCCCCCTCCCCGTCCCACCACCCCTCCCATTTTTTCACGAAAACTCCCTATCGAATAATGCCCGCCCACGGGAAGCGCGTTCCTTAATCTGCATATTTACTATTTTTTTCGGACGATCGAAAATTTTCGGCGCGCCGACGGCCGCCGCGCCGTTACGACGCGTCGGATCGAATTCAGTCATGAGACTTTTTTGCGTCTTTCGCGACGCAGAACGACACGCCCTACGCGATTTTGCGGAAAAGACGATCGAAATTGTTCGGCGCGTCGAAGGCCGCCACGCCGTTACGATGCGTCGGATCGAATTCGGTGATAAGACTTTTGCGTCGATCGCGACGAAGAACGACGCGCCGCCAGCGTTTTTGCCGAAAAGGCACGTTCCGAAATTTGCCCCCCTCTCCGACACCCCACCCTCACCAATATTTTTTACGGAAATCCCTCCTCGAATAACACCGGCCCACGGGAGCGCGGTCCTTAGTCTGCCGACGACGTATTTTTTTCGGACGATCGAAAATTTTCGGCGCGTCAGAGGCCGCCACGCCGTAACGATGCTTCGGATCGAATTCGGTCATTAGACTTTTCGGCGACGTTCGCGACGTAGAACGACACGCCGTACGCGAATTTGCCGAAGGGGTGCCTTCCGAAATTAGCCTCCCTTCCCCCCTACCCCACTCCCCTCAAAAAAAATTTTCGAAAACCTCTCGTCGAAAAATACCCGCCCACGGGAGCGCGGTCCATAATCTGCCGACGAAGTATTTGTTTCGGACGATCAAAACTTTTCGTCGCGTCGATGGCCGCCACACCGTTACGACGCGTCAGATCGATTTCGATCATGAGACTTTTTTCGATCGCGACGTAGAACGACACGCCGCCCGCTAATTTTCCGAATAGGCGGTTTCAAAAATTAGGCCCCCTCCCCCGAACCCCCCAATCCCCCCTAGTTTTTTTTGAAAACCTCTCGTCGACGGAGAACGTCGCGCCGTGCTCGAATTTGCCGAAAATGCGTTTTCCAAAATTAGCCCCCTCCCCGACCCCTCAACCCCCTCCAACCATCAATGCTTATAAGGGCAAAATGTGCGCAAAAGCACCCCTTTTACGTAAAACATTCGTCGCGCCCCCCGGAGCACTTTGAACCCCACTCGCGTTCCCCCTTAGCGGTATATAACAAGCTGATCTAACCTAAACGACTAACCAATGGTCCACCGCCGATACGCGCATACGTTGAGCGGGCGCTACGCGCTCGCTCGGCGCCGTGCAAGGCATCCTCCTCTTTCGAAAAAAAATTCGTATATCATTAGCCGCCGCGCCGTTACGACGCGTCGGATCGAATTCGGTCATTAGACTTTTCTGCGCCGTTCGCGACGTAGAACGTCACTCCGTACGCGATTTTGCCGAAAATGCGATATTCGGAATTACGTCGTTACGACGCGTCGGATCGAATCCGGGCATAAGACTTTTTCGCGTCCTTCGCGACGTAGAACGCCGCGCCGCGCGCGAATTTGACAAAAAGGCGCGTTCCAAAATTTTTCCGAAATCCCCCGCCGACCGACGTCCCCCCACGAAAGCGCGTTCCTTAATTCGCATATTTACTATATTTCCCGGCCGTTCGAAAAAAAACGCGAAAAAGCGATCGATTTGATCCCTGTACAGGCCGAACGGAGCGTCGTACGCGTTTCGCACCCCCTATACAGTTTTGTAGGCCCGGTCATCGTCCTTTCTATTTGCGGGGTCGCGACCCCCTCGTCTCTACTCGGGGGATGTAGCTACCCCCTCCACGCACCCCGATGGTGGGGGTGGGTCGAGATGGATGTTTTTTCAGCTCGTGTCGGTTCCATGGCCCCCGGGGTCGAAACGGGGCTCGGAGGCTCGGTAGGCTACTCTTGTTGCTCACTGGGCGGCGAGGGGGAGGAAATTTTCCGGGTCCTATATCTCGGCGACGGGAAGAGCCATCGAAGCGATCTCGACGGCGTCGTACTCGTCTAGGGGTCCCATACCTGCAATGGGGGAACCATTTTTTGGAAAAGTCGATTATTTAAAAATTCACCCCACCCCCGCGAAAACGGGCGGA